>DWLO01002567.1:0-12306 GCA_018245335.1 Dalla quadristriga | reverse complement strand
CCCCACAGAATTGACCTACAAATACTCCTTGACTTGTCATAAATCAATCACATACTGGATATTTGAGGTGGTCGGATGAAGACAACATGAGAATCAAAACGGTCAACGCGTGCCGAAGAATTAAAGGTAAGATTATTATTATTTCCAGTATTTTACATTTCATAGAAACTCAGTGCCTACCCTGTATTTTTATCCTGTGCACGCCACTGAGTGTAGTGTACGCCACGCCTCGTTCCATCAGGTCGTTGTTTGGACTGTGTGACGGACGGCGTAGGCTTAGTAAATGGGTCCTGCTGTGCGTTGGGTACGGCACCCTAAAATAGGCTCACCTTAAGAAGTAATCGTGCACGAAATCCTGGTTCTCGTCAAGCCAGGCCTCGGTGCGCGCGCACTCGGCGTCGTAGCAGGCCGGCGCGGGCACGCCACCGCCCGCGCCCCCCGACGGCTCCTCTATGCTCCGCAACTGTAGACCTGTAACAATGAAAACACGCCTTGAGTCTCCAGATTCTCCTGAAGGGTAAAGGTTCCTACTTATTGTTGTAGCTCCGTCCTCCTTAACCAAATACCAATTTGCCAGGTGGTGGAACCTGTATGTCCTGTATGTCTCATGCGGTGGACCGACCAAATCAAGTCTGCAGTGGGCGGTCCCTTGCATGTGTGAATATCTGCCCCAACTAATGTCAAAACATGATGACCACGACCGCTCTGACAAGAGTGTATCGACGAAGAAGAAGAAGAACCTGTATCGCCCGGGGTGGTACCACCACCACACCCATTTCTGCCGTGGAATAATTGTTTTTCAACAATTGTGCTCCGGTCGGAAAGATGTGCCTTATACACTTATACCAGAGCCGATCGCCTCAGACCTCAAGCGAAGCAACGCACCTGTGACCAGCTTCGAATATCTTTAAAGGATGTTGGATGAGTGGAATAGGTACCTACATATTCTTAGTGGTTGTTCGTGCTTTGACTAAAATCGTAGCCAGTTAGTTTACTAACTGTATAGCAAATTTTCTTTCCAATTTTAAGTTCAGATAGGCAAACGAATATAAAACTGTTGTTTATGTAGGAAGATCAAACCTGGTACTTTTCCGTCCCACCAATTACAACATCCGCACAAATTCAAAGCTATTTCGAATTAATTACAAGAGCTAACGTTTCGTAAACACGGCCAATCTACGGCTTGTCAAAACGTTAGCGTCAGTGTCTCAGGTTGTTCGTCTACGAAAACATTATCGTTATTTTACAATGCTAATTTCGGCTAGCTGATTAATGTCTACTTAACTCAAAGTCAAAATTAGGATTTAAAATCGGAGGAAGATTTGGAAGCTTTCACTATTTTTATCTAAGAGATATATTTATCTATATTTATCAAGAATTTAATATGACCATATCATCATCTTCACATCCCTTTAGCGGCCCACTACTGATCACAGGTCTCCGTTCAGGATGAGAAGGGACTTGGTCCATCATGCTGGCCAAGTGCTGATTGGCAGAATTCACACGCCTTTGAGTACATTATGGAGAACTCTCAGGTGTGCAGGTTTCCACACGAAGTTTTCCTTCACCGAAAGCAGGTGATAATTACTTAAAACGCACATAATTTAGGAAATTCATGGGATTTGAACCCCGGACCCCCGAGTAGGAGGCCGAAGTCTTAATAGTCTTATACCACTAGGCTATCATCCCTTAACACGACAAAAAATTAACAAAATTTTCGTATGAAACCCATTTAGACGTAGGCAACAGAAAAGCTTTAAGCTTTTAATATATTTCGAATTTAAGAACATACAAACAGATATTACATGTGTGACTCATTATTTACTGATTGTTGCCCCAAAAGTATCGATAACTATATCAATAAGCTTATACGATACAATACAAATATTCTTTATTGTACACCACATAAACAGATTACAAGGAGCATACCAAGTAAGTGGTGGCCAAAAGGCGGTCATACCGCTGAATAACGATTTGTTTCAGACAAGCTTCCTTGTTTTATCTTCAAATTAAAAAAAAAATGTTTAATAGATCCATAGAATACATCATAATTTCAGATTATTATATAATTTCATGTAAGAATAATTGAACTCCGAGGGTTAAGCTGAACAAGGACGCCCGCAGACTTGATAACAAGGAAATAAACCTAAAAAAGAATTTCTTCAGAACCCATTAACAACGAATAAAACGTATTTCCAACGATATAACATTTATGCGGGGCAAATTGAGTAGCTCCTTGTCTTTAGGTATTAAAAAACAGCCCAGATTAATAAAAACTCAGTGGCTTTATAAATTCGCTTGCCACGTGCCTCTGATAAAAACGCGCGTTGTCGATGTTAATTAACCACAGAGTATAAACGTTTGCTTTCGCTAAGTGAAACTGACATGGCCGCATGCTAATTTACAATTGGCATGCAATTAATTTGCAACGAATGCACAAGACACTTTCGATTAGCATTGTAGAGGCACTCAAAGCTGTCGATTTTCTTATTAATTGGAAGGTTAATGTTGTGCTTCAACACAGGCAAGGAAAGCGTGTTGTAAATCAATGCAGAATAGGTGAGAATATTCCTAGTTCTGTGGGCGAGAGCAGGACCGGCAATTACGAAAGTACGTTCTAAATTAAATCTAAGGAGGGCGAGAGCTATTTATGCCGAAATAAATCTATAAAGTACTCACGTTATTCTGATAAACCCTTCATTTAGATCTTGCTATGGATTATGAACTATACTATACATTCCATGTTATTTTCACTGACGAGAATTGAGTTTGACAGTTCTTGTATGAAGTGACAAATAAAGTCGAGGCTGTTGACAGCTTGTTGTTTTATTTTAAGTCATTGTTGACAGCGAATAGCTCCCTTTGAATAAATGTTTTCTTTTGCTAGCATCGAGTACCTACGATTAAAATAGTACAAATAGTTCGTAGTCTCGGAGATGAAATCAGCAGGAACGTAGATATTATAATTAATGAAACTAAATTATGAATGTACCTATCTGTATCTGCCATCCATAAACTAGATAATTTAATATTTGTTATACTGCGGTCATTGGCTCAGATCAAGTGAAAGTACGTTCGTAAGTTCAAAGATTTTTGTCTGATATTAGTGAATATAATGGGTAACTAACTACCCATTATGGGTAACTATGGGTACTTATATTCATTATGTGGTATTCTCTACTGATTCTTGGCGCCAAACAAAGATATGGCCTTAGAAAATAAACAGGTGGCGGTGAGTTAGTAGGTAATGAGGACAAATTACGTAGCAAATGACGTCTATGAATGGCGGCTTTGAGTTTGACGCCACCTTGCTTCCCGCTAACTTGTAACGTACCCCCACTCAACGGGACGCGAGGGCACCTTTTTAAAACCTTTGCCATATTCTTATGGCGTCATATACATTCTATGATCAACTCAAGTCAACACTTTTTATTTCATCATAAGGTAATTACATACACCTGAGAAACGTCACAACAGGCAAAGAACATAATATATTGATAGATAACATGCAATGCGTCACTGATCTAGAAATCATTGACCAATTCCCGGTTAGCACACTCACTGAAGAGGTAAAGCAAAATTGTTACCTAGCCTACAACGTACAAATCCTATAAATATGCATATCATATACATAAATAGATTTGTAACTTTTATAGGAATGATGATTTCTTACAAAGTCTGTTCCTACTTATCCTTTTTAAAATAGGTACGCCATTTTCAGACCACCTTTCCTCAAGTCTGTAGTTTGATGACTGATGTGTCTGAACCACAGACCCTTAAAGAGTGAAAATCTTTGTCGTACCGTACCACCTTAGGATTGTTATTCGATACCTACTATTTATACAAGCGTAGGTACAGTGCTCAAGGTCAATGTCTTGAGGATTATTTTGTGACAATAAATATTACTACCCAAGTTCATCCAGGGTCGTTGAGCCCACTAAATCTTTGAATACCAATTCATCAGGATCAGGACGTTCGCAACGTAGCAAGCGTGTTATATTCTGCTGTATAATTTACTGGCAAACAAACAACTAAACCTCATGGACACGACTACGGCGCAAATTACGCGATTCTATAATAACTTGGCTTGGCTATACAGAAAGATAACTTCTATAGGACGGTTACGTGTTCAAATCAAGTCGGGGTTACTAATGTCGGTGTGTTCTGGTGTGTCCAGGTTTGATGGTTATTTAGTGTGGAGTGTAAACACACTCACACTAGGATTCCCTGTGTTGCGGTTGGTGGATGGAAACACAGAAAATAACACACAAATATTTATCTGCCAAGTAAATGTCTACCCAGCCGGAGTTCGAACCCGGGACCCTAAGCTAATCAGTCAAGCATATATTCATATATATTCATATTCATTCATATATATTCATTAATTCTATTCATCAAATCTAATCCTAAACGAAGCTGGTCACAAAAGCGTTTCCATCCCTAAAGACTGAGGTGGTCGCCTCTTGTATAAGTGCAATCGACATCCACACCCTTTCAGAAATTGATGTGGCGATGGTACAGCCCCGGGCGTGCTACCACGTGCAAAATAATAATTTCATTGTGCCCATATATATTTTGGTCATAAATTATGTATGTAATTTTAATATGCATCCAAGCGTATCCCAATCTGATCACATTGATTGTTTGGTATCTGCATTTACGTTTAACCTTAATTTTTCGATTGGTGTTTAGTGACGCCCAGGAGATAAAATGATAATAATGTTAATTCCATCATTCAGCTTTTTAAAGTCTAATTCGACATAGGCCTTTTCTAATTGAGAACACTATTTGCTTGTCGCTATAATTATGCGTATTAGCGAATACGCATAAATATATTACTGTTTTTCATTTAATTTTGCATAACCATAGCTCGCAGACTTTTTAAGTTAACAAGAAATAGTACCAAGAATCCTATACTCAAGAAAAGTTGTTGACCGCAAAACTCGATACGCGAAAATGTTCAATGCCAAAATAATTCTTAGAATAATGAATTGAAATCGCAATTGTTTTTCACATCAAGAAGCATAAAGGATGATTTACGCTACACCGTGCTCGGCTGGGCACTGTTGTTTCGACGGGGCGCTGTCTGGGTGAGTGCTATACCAGGCTGTTAAAAGTCAATTTTGTCAGTCACGGCCGCGTCTTCGTTTGCACAGAGTATTGTTAGGCGTAATTGTATGGTCGATATAATGTTTTTCTCACAAATTCATATCTCCCTTCCTTGTCGTCCATTTAGCTACCTTGTGTCTTCTTCGACTACGCGGCGAAAACATCAAAATATCCACCGACATTAATGGCGTAGCGGGGTCTAGCAGGAAATATTTTTTACAAAACCACACTGTAGATCTTTCTCCGTGCCCCGTCCGCAACACGACCCGTTTCGGGCACGATGAAGCGTGAATCACCTTTACTCGTATATTGAACGATAACGGTGTCAACGCTATTCTCAGTATCAATTTCTTTTATCTCGATATAATCTTATTTCTATTCATACCCATTGATTTTCCTGTTGTTAGAACAAGCTCATAAGCATTTGACTCTTCTATATGTCTAGTCTAGCAGTGGATTTGTGACCGACTACAGAAGTATTGTTTAATGAAACAATACTTCTGTAGAATGCTACTGCCATTGCTAACAACCCATTGGGTGTTGTTAGCATTGGCAACTCGTTTCTACCTAAACCCTATGAAACTCATTCGCAGCATGCTCTTTCAATGTGGGTTAATAGCATAGCCGAGTGTCCGAATATAATTGGAATAACAAACTGGATTCTATTAAATTAGAAGAGTCTTCCAACCTTAAATTGGCTTCAGGGAGCACGTCATTGAAATTCCTATCTTTTCAGAGAACCTTTAAAATATATGGATCGCCCATATACTACTGTATGCTACACGCACGCAATGTATGAAGCATCATTACGCCCACAGAGGGCCTTGTGTGACGGCGCTTCCACGATGCGTGTCCGAAACAAACAAATGTTACGGATTGTTAATCCACATGATATGTATACACGCATTTACATATACCTACTCGATTAGCATCTTATTTGCAGTGGAATTATTTAAATACCTTTTTACATAAACGGACCAGCAGTTCTGGTGTTCTGGTGTCTCTCTGTCTGTCTGCATCTTTTGTCGCGAATACGAGTGGGCTCCGAAATCGCTAAACGGATTTTGATGAAATTTTCAGAACGTAAGCACATGATATTTAATGACTTAGGCCGCACATAACTAATAAAAGTCATAGGTGCGTGCGTGCCTGGGATTTGAACCCCGTACTTTCAGAGTAGGTGAGCAAAGTCTTAACCACTTGGCCTATCAACGCAATGTATCAAGCATCATTATATTACTCCCCGGAGGCCTTGCGTGACCGTGGCTCCGAGCTGCGTGGCACTAACAAATGTGACGAATTGTTCCATCGCGTATGGTCGTAATTTACATACATTCCCCATAACAGCCAGCTCATTTAACATGAGGATTTTCAGCGGACCTTGTTTAAATGCTTCTACGCACATTTACCCCGGATTTAGATGGCTTGAAGCCGTTCTACGATGTTTTTGGTCCCATCGGAATTATAGAGTTGAAATGGAATCTGTAGTAAGTTGTGAAGCTATTGAACAAAAGGTTACGGGTTCGCAGTACCTAAACGACCGATAAAGTTAGCATCTATGATCTCTGAAATTATGAGATGCATTGGTATAGTATCTTCATGAAATGATTCAAGACCGTACTTCTTTCTACCTTCTACCCTTTAGCCACTTGATTTCATACTCGTAGGTACTACAAAAATTTAACACTTTCAATATCGTACGCATCGGCGATGGGTGAACATTGAATTTTAATGCGGCCATCCAGGCTACGCAGGATAGTCAGAAAATAGTCATTTAACAAATAAAACTCCTTTTTTTGACGAGTTCGTACGACCCGGATTCGGCCGGGGCATTCATTTATTGGGCAAGTAAGTATTTGATAATTCTATAGGTGTATTCGAGACTTGGAGAATTAAAATTAATTAAATGGAACTCCTTGCCGCGTCCGTGTTCCTCCAGACGAATATAGCTTGACAATCTTCAAAGCTAGAGTGAATAGGCTTTTTCTAGGCAAGCGTGCCTCCTCAGACTGTACTAAGCTCTCCAGTGTGGTCACGGTCAAACGCTTGCTTGTCCTAGGTAATAAAAACATTGTTGTTTTTGGTGCCCGCAAGCATTTAAAAATAAACTGAAGTTTAAAACGTACCAAAGCTCAAATATTAACATAATGATAATGATTCACACCCACACACCCCACAAGTGTCATCTTCATTACAACGCGGCGTACGTGCTGGCATTAACTCCTCAAGCACTCCCGTTTGTTAAAATGACTTCGCCCGCCCCAGTTTGAGCACTCGTCACACAATCGAATAGCGACGAGCTCACGTACACTTAGAAAGGTCGTGTTAAATAACGCTTAGAACCTTGCGGCGGTTCATCATCATCAGAACACATCACCTCACTATTGAGCACGGGCCTCCTCTCAAATAAGAAGGTTTAGGTCATAGTCCATCAAGCTGGCCAAGTGCGGATTGGGATACTGCACACGCCTTTGAGAACATCGTGAAGAACTACCAAGCTTTCAGGTTTCCTCACGAGTCTCACGTCGTTTTCCCTCACTTAAATCAGATGATATTAAGTGAGTAAGTGTAAGTTATACGCTGCAGTGTTGTAGTGTAATCAACGAATGAATGTGTTGCTTCTTTCTGCTTCTTCTTCAGTTAAAGCTTAAAACACACTATCTTAGAAAAGTGATAAGTGAGTGCCTGCGATTTGAACCCCGTTCCCCTAGAGTAGGAGGCCGAGGTCTTAACCACTAGGCTATTTTAATCATACACGAAGTACAACGTTAAGTGATACTTCGGGGAAGGTCGAAAGTTAGATCCAAATGGAATTATCTGACTGGCGCTACCTAGCTGGCTGAATCAAAATAAAGAATCAACCCTTACACCCTCACAAGGATTCTCCAGGAGTCACAGATAGATAGCCATAGATGAACCGCGCTTAGGGACTAATAAGGCACGTGTCGAGACGCCATGGTAATAAGGCGTAAGCGATCCCGTGGCGTCTCAACGTGTCAAAAATTTGATTTGGCAGATAAATATTTTTACTCGGGTCTTGGGCATTAAATTGTGTTGTTATCAGTGTGTTTCCACCACCCGCAACACAGGGAGTCTTAGTGCGGGGGTGTGAGAGATTAAGCGTTTTTTTTTTTTGCCTCATCGGGGGGTTGAACCCGGGACATAAAGTTCGTCAGTCAGGGCGCAACCAACGCGCCACGGTTTCATATGGAGGTAAGGGTTCCACTGGGTTTTAGTGGATATTCCGGCAGGGCATATTCTTCACGTCACATACGTCATAAACAACCAAGACCCGAGAGCTGTTTGTTTATTTATCTGTGAAAAATCGCTGCCAACGCGCAACTGAGTCTACATATCAGTTCGCCCATCGCGTACACACAGACAGAGTGTCATTCTTATTTACATAAGCCCTAACAACAGCGACCCTTGTCTCATGAAGGTGTTGCGCAAACAACTAGAAACTTACCGTCAACATTTATGTATGCGTGGGACTAAGGACATGTGATAAGGGCCGGGTGTAACTAGCTAAACCTTAGAAAACAACGAGCTAAACATACCGTAGCCTAATTAACACGATTGAGCCTGGTAGCAAGGTTATAGCTAGAGATATGATATTAAACTAAATTGATGACTGATTATAAATGTGACTTACTGTAAAAAATAAATAAAGAAAAAAGCATTCAATCAACAAAACGTCCTCTTCTAATCTAATTTGCTGTGCCCTACAGGGTACATGATGACTGTATTTTTTTTTAAATTATTAAAGAGCTTAATCACTGTGAGATTATGTCGCTCTATTAAAATTACATAATCATTACAAACACATTACATAAAATGACGTCTAAATAATAGTAAAAGGTACAAAAAAAAATTTACGATACTGATCTGAAAATTTTTGAATAAAGTTTAACAACTAATTGTATACAATGACTGGCTTAACCACCTATTGTTTGTTACAAATATCATGAATGCAATAAATATACGAATATGAATAAGTATAACTTTACTTAAGGTTGTCTGGAAGAAATTAACGATAAGACCTCCTTGTGTGCTTCTGCTGTATTTTTTTTTGTAAAAGTTGTGTATTTCTTAGGTTGCAATAAAGAGTATCATAATAATAATAACAAGTCTGATTTAAACTGTAACCTACCAAACGTCCTAGCAATAAAGTACCTATATATGAAAGTAGTGGTTGAACTGAAGTTGTAATGACAAACGTTACTATAATACATATATAATATAGTGAGCACTACTTCTAAAACAAAAAACTAATTTACGTTACGTACCGCTCTGCTTAAATAATGTACTTAATGCTATTATAAATGTTGAACTTAATTAGGTTTTAGTGCCTGGATAAGTCAAATTTATTTGTAACCACAATAGCCAACGCAAAACATCAAATTACAAAATTTGTATTCTAACAATGTATTAGGCATACATTAATTCTTATTCATTTCAGTAAGCTTATGGTAATCATCAGATTTGCCCTGCTCGACTCGAGCACAAATAACGCCTCTAGAAATGCGTTAAACATTTACATTTCTTGAGATGGCATAATTTATATCAGGGCTTATTAAACGAAGCCTACGTTAACTAAGTATCAAGGCAGTTATTTCCCAACCTGAAACAGTGGAGCCTATTGTTATGCCGAATGTCAATAAAATAAACATGGCGCCGTGCAAGTATAATACGAAGGCAAATTCGTTACAAATTCACAAGTTTACCTCACGTTGGCGAGAAGTTTCAGTTAATTGAACCCCCGCGGTTAATTTGAAATTGTAGTTTCAATTTAACTGACAAACTTTTAACGAATTGAAATAAGAAATGAGTAACGACGTATAATACAGTGAAGTAACTGGAAGCAACTCGCCGTGTGGTGACGGCAGAACAGAATACAATCGTCACCACACCTCCTCTTCCCGCGGGTGTCGTACGAGGCGACTAGGAATATAACGGAGAACGAGCAGCGTCCTCTGTGCAGCAACTACCATCTACTGCTATCCCCAACCCCCCGCCTAGCGTGGTGATTATGGGCAAATCCTCCTATTGTTGGGCAAAGCTGTTAGTTCAGCAGTGGGCTATTATAAGGCTGTTGATGATAAGGTACCACACAGTTTTCAATGCAGCACCGTTGGAGTGTCACGTCGCTCTGAATTTTCTGAGGAGAAGCAAAACCGCTTTCAATGATATAAAAAATCCCGCAAACCGCTCCAATCCACTGATTTATAATGCCAGACATGGAGTGAATTTATATTTATTTTATTCTGTTCCAGAAAACGCTTACATTATACATACTGTAGTTGGGGATTATGCAGACTGCTCTGTTTTTGTGATACTCAAATGTGCAGGTAGCGCTATAAGCAAGGATAAACATTAGCATATCCTTTTCTTACTTTATCTTACATATTTATGCGAAATTAGTCTGTTTGTGTGATACGCCTTCACGGCTAAACCATGCAGCCAATCTTCATAGAGTTTAATACAGTTTGAGTCACGAAAGTCATCCAATACTTTTAAACCCGAATATTTGTACGGAACCCGAAGGAACCGCATCGTAAATTTAACGCGGACGAAGTCACGGACAACAGCTAGTAAAATTATAAATCTGAAACTGTGGTTGTTAAATGAATGAATGAATGAATGATCTTCATTTGCGGTAATCGTGGCAACACTTAGTTCTTAATTATCGTAGTTACATTAAATTGTTAATTTTAATGGCATGCAAATGTCATACAACTTATCTAAATCTCAAATCTAAATAAAAACCAGCTTTTAATCTGTTAATTGAGATAGGTATTATTATGAAATTAAATTAAATCAAATTTGTATGTTAACTAAGTAATATTCATTATAATTAATGACATGCATGAAATGAACGTCATTGCATGCATGTTAAGTATTAAAAAACCATTAATCTTGTTTTAAAAAAATCCATAACGCTGTGCAGTTTGTACAATTATTCCTTGATATTATTTAAATTTTGTTTTTAGGTCTTCAGGAATGGGATTGCAGATTTGAATGTTACATAAATAATGAGTTTATGGTTGTACTTCGGTTCTACATGGTGGCAGCCAGTCTATCAGGATATCTACTCAGGAAGTTCACTTTGTCCTTCGTAGGTATGTCCGATGTGATTCTTTGCATAGAGATTTTGTGGGCAGTGAGAAAACTTTACTTTTACAAAAGTAAAAATTTAAATGACAAAAAGTTATTGTTTTACTTTTTTTTATTTTTGTTAATTTTGCGAACTTTATCAGAGTCGTGGTCTCCATTCGAGGACCTATCTTCCCCATCGGTTATCGAACGATGTGGCCTGCCCATTGCCACTTCAGCTTGCTAAATCTGCGAGGTTTTGTTCGTCTACAGATGTCATCTTTGCGAATTCGGTCTCGTAGCGAACTAGGTTCTAAACATTACTCTCTCCACAGCGTGACCTTGTGCTTGCGAATGAGGCCGACGGTAAAGGACCACGTTTGGAATCCATAAGTCATCGGTTCTGTAGATACGTTCATATTATTTCAGTGACGAACGTATAATCCGTCGTAAATTTGGATTATATGTGAATGTTGATGCGATGGCAGCGGCCGGCGTCATCCCCGCCTACTTGTTGACGTCAGTGGGTCTCTGCTAGTTGATAGCGGTAGTAAGTCCTTAGTCACGATTACGAATAGATGATAAGCGATAAAGTACCAGTTATTGCTTAGTGGTGAAGCGCCCAAAGACCTGTGAGTTGCGTCAATTGTTCAAGTATTTATAAATTATTTATATTTTATCCTAGCTGAAATATTGGGGGAGAGAATGCTCTTAGCACTGAGTCCGCTTTTTGTACCGACTTTTTGGTGTAATCTTACCAATAAATAAAATTGGAGTGTCTGTCTGTGATAATAAAATTAAGGTCAATAATTAATTTGAATATGCTATTTATATGACACCTAAACATAATCAACTGTTTTTAGAATGTTGGTCTCTCAACCCGGGAACCCTAGCTCGTCAGGTTCACTAACCAACGGTCCACGGAATCGTCTCTACTATTTGAATGCATATAAATAAAATGAAAATAAACATAGCCTTTATTTTCCTCTGACCCTTATAAATTCAAACTTTATATTATTTTACTTAAACGATTGGTTTATTTATGTATCTTTTTTTTTTTGCGTCTCGGTCAGTTCGTTCTGCTTATTCAAATATGTATAAATT
>DWLO01002566.1:0-12307 GCA_018245335.1 Dalla quadristriga | reverse complement strand
TGAACAACAATTATTTCACGGCAGAAATGGGTGTGGCGGTGGTACCGCCCCGGGCGAACCGTATACAGGCTCTACCATCTACTGTACTGCCTCTGACTTTTCGAGTGCCGTTTTTACGGTGGAAGGAAAACATCGTAGGGAAACCTAAATGCCTAAGAGTTTTACGTAATATTCTCAAAAGCATGTGAAGTCGCAATTAGCCAGCATGGTGGACTTTGACCTAAACCCCTCTTATCCTGCAGTATCTAACCTGTGCTCAGTAGTGGCAGGTTATTATTTCATCCGTTTGTCGCTGTAAAAGCGAAACATAATCTCAAGTCTCTCTAGAAACAAAGTCTACTTATACATTTTTCATCCTCCAATGATACTTAAATTATGTTGGGTACATTCGATGATTGCCTTTACCAACACCGAGTATGACTGCAGAACGCGGCGGCGGCGCGTGTCGACGCCTGTCCGCCTTAGTAGTCTTTTTCATACAATTTGCATTTCTGGATAACTTTCAATTATCGCTGCACCTAAACTAATTCTTAACCTGCACATTTAGCAAGCTTTAACAAGTTGCCACATTCAACTATCAAGTAAGACTTACTTGATGAATAGGAAACAGGAATTTACCTAAATGTTTGTATACAGTTAAGTCCAGTGCCAATATCCCAGGCTTTTACTGTATTATCCCATGAAGCTGAATAAACAATAGAGGTGTTTCTTAAGTTTTCCGTTGTAAGATCCCATATCCAGCCCGCATGAGCATCATTCACAAGATGCTCAGGTGTTGTATTTGCAAGTGGAGGGGGAGTATCCTGTTTAGTGTTTTCTGGTAGCTTAAAATTCTTTACATTCCACAGAGCTAGACCTCTATCCCTTCCACCTGACACACACATATCACCACCCTAAAACATTTATTGTGTGCATAATACATGTTGCATAAATTTACTGATTTTAATTCAATTTAATATTGTGATTGAATACTTACATTGATCAATAGTACAGTGTCAACAGATGCATAATGGCAATCTCTTATAACCAAATGCCTAAAATTTTGAGTTACTTTTGACCATTTCTTTTGTTCCACATCGAGTTCAACACATACTTCTCCCCAGTCTATAGGAGTACGATTATAAATCTTTAAATTTGGCAATGGAGGATAGCATCCATGGATTTTACTATGAACCCAATATTTCCAAAGGCTATCATCTGCTAAGATATCATCGAGCCTTTTACATACTTTACACACAGTGTCCTTTAGAAATTTTGCATCCAGAAATGTTAATATTTTTAATATAATCTAAAAACAAAACACATATTATATTAAGCCCACTATTTATGTCATTCAAACAAAGAAAAGAAGAAAGGACTTCGAATATTAAAGGGTAGCCTAAATTCAGATTTTACCTCAACAGGCATATCCAGCAGGTTTGTTTCAGCAGCTTTATAGATTTCATTTTTATATTCATTCAATGTATTTTTCCTCCCCTTTTCTTTGTCATCCAGCTGTTCTTTCACAGATTGCAGTGTTTCACACATTTCAACTTGAAAACAAGTGCACCTACCTGAAGATGAAAAGGACAGGTTATACGTATTAAATGCATGACTAATATAGACGGCTATACTAAAGGTTACAATAAACATGTATATACTCTGCCTCTGCCTCTATATGGAAGTGGTATCTGCGCACCTTGTCTCCAAGGGTAATTGGTAAAATATCCTTGCTGAGCAGTAGGGCATGAGTTACCATAATTAGAAACTAATCACATACTTATTATTGTTATTGAAAAATTTACAAATAAAGTGTTCACACAAATTTTGATAATACAAAGAACCGAACTAAAACTCAAAATATCAACGTCAAAAAATAATTGTGATGAGCGTAAGATACGGTACTTTCACTCGATGGGTCAGAGTCGTCAGAGACCTATAATAATGTATACCAATTACTAGTATTCTTTTATAAACATTATATGAAAATTCAACATAATTATGTAAATATTCAGGTCAACATGAACACAATGAAATTAGAAACAATTTGTGTAATCTACTGTTCTGTCACTGTCAGTAGCAGTAATGTATTTGTTTTTTTTCGATTGGACAGTTTCTGTTGGCCCTACTGGCCTTTTCAGCGTCACCGAATAGAGGTGAACTAGAAGAACTCAACCACAATCAGAACAATAACTAAAGCAAGTGCTGAGGTTCTGATATATCAACGTCCCGGTTTATTTGTTATAATTTGTTTTGTTGCTCATTAATGGTTCACAGAGGACTTTGGTTCAAAACATAAAAAGTACTCTGTGTTCAAAACCCACGCACAGCACATCCTCTCTGTAGCTTTTAGTGTATTATCTATGGCACAGCCTGTCAAAACCGGATTGCAGTATGAACATTTTCTAGACTATAAAATTATTACTTTAGTCTGTGCTTTAAAGTTTTATTTACAATCTAACTTATCAATGAAATCAATAATACATTTTGAAGTAATAAATAATTACAATATATTGTGTAAGTAAAATTGTATTAATATTTAATTTATGCACAAGTAAACTAATAAATTATCTAGCTTATAATAAATAATATAACTATAATGGATAGTGAAAAAGCTGGTCCGTCTAATGAAAAAAGGAAAGATGAAATGAACATGGAGAACTTATTGACCAATAAATTCTTAAATGGTGAAATGTCATTTGCGGAGTATTCCAGCGAATGGTATGGTGGTGATGACGAAGAAGAAGACGCAGAGATTGAAGAAGAAAATACAACTTGTGATGATGATCCAAAATTAGCATTGAACACGAGTGGTAAGCCGGCACCAAGACGACGAAAGTATACGCGGTTATCTGCTGCTTTATCTGGGTTGATGGGCGAGGCTAACTTGCGATTTGTGAGAGGGGATTTTGAGACAGCTGAAAAAATGTGTCACGAAATCATTAAACAAATCCCAACCGCCCCTGAGCCGTACCAAACCTTAGCACAGATCTACGAGCATAATGAGGAAATGTCACTGCAGTTCTCATTATTAGCTGCTCATCTCAGTGTGTCGGATGCCCATGAGTGGCTCCGACTTGCTGATATACTAAAGAAAAAAAAGGATTACAAGCAAGAAATGCTTTGTTACACTCAAGCTATTAAAGTGGACCCTCGCAATATAGACATTCACATGAAAAGATTAGATCTGTTAACCTCCTTGGAAGAAATTAAATATCCTTTGAACAATTTGAATGTGTCGCGTGTTAAATGCTATCACAAAATTGTGGCTTCATTACCCCCAGAAGAAAGAAAAATAATAATGAAGTATGCCAAATTGTCTGTAACATTATACCATGCCACTGGTGAAATAGACCGTGCAATTGATGTCATGACTATTGCTTTTAATAAATGTTCTTCAGAGTTCACATTAGAAGATATAAACATTTACTTGGAATTACTTATTTCTATGAAACACTATCAGCAAAGCATTGATGTTTTTGTTGCTAGTGTAGGCATTGAGATTGAAGCTGAAATACAAACTGTTAAAAATGTTAATAATGAAATTGAGGAGCACACAAACTACCTTAATTGTTCTATACCTAACAATATGCCTATAGACCTTAAAAGTAAATTGTTAGTTTGTTTCATACACCTGGGTGCTGTTAGTCTTGTTCAAACACTGTTAAATGATTTCTTAACAAATGATGTGGAAAAAGCTGGGGATCTGTATATGGATATAGAGGAAGCTTTCTCTACAGTGGGACACCATGAAATGGCAATGAAACTTTTGGAACCCCTTGTCAAAAATACAAGTTTTGACCTCGGCGCTGTCTGGCTGAAGCACGCAGAATGTCTTTACAACTTGGGAAGAGAACGTGATGCTATTGAGTCCTATTACAAAGTGTTGCAACATGCTCCACACCATCCTGATGCCCGAAGAAAATTGTTTGCTATTCATGAGAAAAATGGTCAAATAGAGGATGCATTAAATATATTACAGCAAGATTATAAATATGTAGTGAATCCCTCCTTACTACATGAACAATGTATTGCATTGAAGAAATATAATAGACTTCTTAAATTTTTGGAGGTAGGGGAAGCGTTATTGACAAAATCTCTTACAAAATTTAGACATCCCGAAGAATTGAAAATTGCTTGCAGAACTAAAGGTGGTGTGGAACTCATTCATGATTTTCGTACATTGCGTGGAGAAAATCCTTATCACGAAAATGATTTGCACTTTGATGAAGGAGATACTTTTAAACTAAGTCCTAAAGAAGAATGGGATTTTTTTAAGGAACTACTAGCCGTTGCTTGTGCTCACAAGCAGTATATTACAATGCAGCGATTAACATTCAGTGCTTTGTTATCAAAGAAAGCACCAACATATCGTTTGGATATTGAGTTTTACTGTTTTCAAGCTTGCCTTCTTAATAATGACTACCAGAATGCTTTTAGGTTCATAAGAGAGTTTGTGCAAAAAAACCAAAGTCCACGTACATGGAACTTACTAAATTTGGTTATTAACCTGTTAGATGAAAACACTCACTGCAAGTTCCTCTCTAGACTTTTCCAGAAGGATCATAACATTATAAGAAATCTATTCCTGGGAAACAATTTTTTGACATCCGGGAGATATCTAGTTGCATTGAAATATTTTTTAGAGTACCATGAACAGTTCAGAGAACCCATATCAGCCTTTTTGATAGCAATTTCTATATTGGTAATGGCTGCACAAAGGACAGTAGATAAACATCATCATTTAATTTTGCAAGGCATGTCATATTTGCAAACTTATAAACAGTTACGAAAATGTGATCAAGAAACTAACTATAACATGGGAAGAGCTTATCAGATGCTCAATATTAATAACTTAGCCATAGAATACTATGAAAGAGCATTGGCTTGTGAGGATATTACTGTGTGCCCCAGACATGGTACCGTAGATTTAATTAAAGAAACAGCCTATAATCTCTACATTTTATATAAAGACCAGTCACCAGAAATGGCAAGAAGATATATGTTCAAATATCTTGTCATCTAAATAAAAATATATCATGAAAAATAAAGTTGTTTCATTATTTTATCCCTCAAATCATTTTTATAAAAGCGTTCATTATTATTTGACGGTAATATTCTTACTAAATTCTGTAAGCGACAATTATTATAATTTGTTTTAATGGATATAAAGTGTGTATATATTATATAGGTACCCACAGATAATTACCAAGGATAATTCGTAATAACGTCTAATAATTAATACTATGGGGGTCGGGGAGGTGACAAATAAATTAGTTTTTATTTAATGTTACAAGACAAATAGTCGATATTTGTAATTTTCTGTACAAATCAGAAGCAAATAGCATTTTGTTTTATTAAAATGTTATTTCAATCTTTCAGATACAGAGAACATTCCAGATATTAGTTTGTCTCCATAAAAATGCAAGCACTAAAAAAAGTACCAGCTAATGAAATTGAATTCGAAGAATTCTGTGGCTTGCTGAAACAGTTGCAAAAAAAGAAAAAACAGGAACAGGACAGGATACTGTCGAAATTCATACATGATTTCAGGGTTAAAGTCGCCAATATCACGGATAAGAAGGTATGTCGCTGGCCGCACCGACGAACTAAAGCTTAGGTACGCTTCGGCTCAGCCCTCTCAAGAAGCGAAATGTTTCTAAGGCGTAGCTGCAACTTCATGTTTGTTAAAAACAGTTAAAAGTGGCCATTGGCTAGACTAGACCCGTTTCTTATAAATATTGTATATTGATGCGTCAAAAGGTACAATTTATCACGCAACCCAAATTGCTCCAATCCAGTAGACTGGAAAAACTGCATTACAACCACGGGCTTAGTTGTGTAACTGAAGGCGATATCGTTTTGCGTTACGCAAATAACCGGCAGTCCAGAATCCAGAACACTATCACTCTCATTCAATGCGTGCCTACATTCCTTAGGCTACAGGCTAGTAGTAGTAGTGAGAAGCAAGTACATAATAGTAATCGAAAGCTTCCACGAAGCAGTTCAGTAACGAGTTAGTCGTACCTTCCATTCCAATGTATGGTCAAAGTTTTTTTTCAGAACACTACATTATTTCCAATGTTAAGGTTGTTGCTACCACATCGTGATCGAGAAAGGAATCCGTACAACTTGAAGGAGAAAAGACTCGGGGAGGTGTTGGTAAAAGTTTTATCGCTACCGAAACTGTCTCAAGATGCACAGAATCTGCTCAACTTCCGATCCGTGCATAATAGTTCACTCGACAGCGACTTCGCAGGTGTTGCCTATTTTGTTTTGAGAAACAGAGTTCCGAAAAAGGCGAGTAGTTTAACAATAGGAAATATCAATGATATTCTTGATAGGATTGCGCCTGGAGAGGAAAATAAAAGTAAGAATTTGGAGTGCTTAATGTTACTTTGGAGCTGTGATAACACAGCGATTAATTGAGACTTTGGTCTCGTAGTCGAGAAGTCTGGGGTTCGTGACTTTTCAGAAGTTTAAGTATCACTTGCTTTAATTAACGGCGTTGGAATACATTGAGAGGTTACCTGCATACCTGAGTTCTCCATTATGGTCTCAAAGGCGTGTGAAGTCCGCCAACCCCAAATTGGCCAGCGTGGTGGACTATGACCTAAGCCTTATTCTTACCCTTATTCTAAGAGGAGACTTAGTATTGTGTGAAAGTCCTCCAAATTTTATCAGTGGCTTGTGAAGACTGTTAACCCGCACTTTGCTAACGCGATGGCCTTGATCATTGGGGGACATACATACCCAACACCCTTATGTGTTTGTTGGTTTGTTCTTCTCGCAGCAACGGGGCCTGATCAATGTGATTCTATTGACATCGATACATTCTATTGACTGGAGAGTGTCATAGGCTACATGTCATTTAAAGGGGTATAATTTGAGATAATAGATCGAATTTCATGTGGGTGGAAGCCGCGGGCTAAGTTAAGTTTAGATATAAACTTAAAACAGGCTTAGTTTAATTTGTTTTTTAATTGTTGTCAGATGTCTAATTGAATTTTAGCAAACTTGGACGGTGCCTTAAGCTATGCCTACAAAAGCTTGACTGCCGAGCAACTCAGATGGTTCTTGCGGATGATCTTGAAGGACATGAAGCTCGGGATGAGCGAGCACAGAGTGCTGGCCGCTTTTCACCCAGACGCACCGGATTACTTTGATAACTGTGCAGACTTAAAGAAGGTGCGTACCCTAACCCTCTATCAATGCTGATTTGGACAGAATTAGATCCACAGTCGTAAGGTCTACTTACCTTGAAAATGCCATGTTAATTGTTCAGTATTCGTCGGTATAAGGAGTATAGGAGAAGGGGAGAGAGTTAGTAAAGGTCCTGTTCGAAGCTGGCCACAGATGCGTTGCTACTGTTGAGGACTACGGTGGTCGCCTCTTGTACAAGTCTAGCCGGCATCCACACCTTTCCGACCGAAACATATACAGGGCGAATCGTATACAGGTTCTACCACCAGTTTTGTCTTTGCAGGTATGCGAGGAGTTTGCAGACGGCGAAAGTCGGCCGTTGGAACTTGGTATTCAATTATTTTATGCAGTCAGCCCGATGTTATCTGAAAGACTGAATATCACACAGATTTTTAAAATATTGCCAAACAAATCCTACTTGATTGAGGAAAAGTTTGACGGGGAAAGGTTTCAGGTATGTGAAAACAGACTACAATACTTGTAAGTCCGGGCCCGCGTCAATTTGGTGTTTCCGATCAAACTTTCATTCCCAATCCTTTCAGGGGATTACTAAATTGTAAATGTCTTGGACAAACGTGTTCGTAAGCCGCCGAAGGCCTCTAATATCGTTTATGGACAGATATATATACCAGGTATTAACGGCGCTATCAACTGCCCCTGGAAGCACGGAAAATTTTTGCACTTGTCAGCTGGCAAGAATTCTTTGTGTATTATTGTGTTTCTTCTACATTTAAGATGCATATGGAAGATGGAGTGTTTGAATATTTTTCGCGGAAAGGGCATAAATATGCTGATAATTATGGAAAAACTTACGACTCTGGGCTCATGACTCCTTATTTGAAAGATTGTTTTTCTGAGAACGTGAAAAGTATCATTCTTGATGGTGAAATGATGGGATGGAATAAACAGTACCAGTACTTTGGATCTAAAGGTATAGATTGTTATGGTCATCTCCATATCTGTTTTATGCTTCTTTCTGAGATTTGAGATAGATTTATTTTGCATTATGTGGTAAGAAAGGACAGCAGTTAAAACATCGCAAATTAAATGTTTATCCTACTACGGCCCATTGTACATTGCAATTGACTTATTATATTGCACTGTAAAAGCCTAGCGCTTGTACTGATATACAATTGTATACGCCCATTGTCCAACAGAAGGGCAAATGGTTTGATATACTTAAAATTAGTATTTCGCGCTTTTTTGGCACAGTAGTTCATTGGACTGAATAATTTACGGATCAACCACAGGTACGAAATTTAAAGTGAGAACTTGAATTTGGTATAAAACAACTGAAAGACGGTACACACTACGAGGCCAGGTAGTTAAATTCCTTTCTATCATGACTATTATTACTAATTTATTTAACATCCATATAAAATTAATATGTAATAATATATATTTATACAAAACAAGACATGTGTTGAAAATTAGTTTTACAGATATTCGTTAAATATCAATAACTATAAACATCAAATACATACCTTCAATTCTGTATGTTACGAGTATATTATTATAATGTTTTTAGGCATGGCATTCGACGTAAAGAAGATTACAGAGAAGTCAAATTATCGACCTTGCTTTTGCGTATTCGATATCCTATTTTACAACGGAAAGCCTTTGGTTGGTCCGCCAGAGAAAGGAGGTTTATCACTGAAGGAGCGATTGAAGTTATTGGATACTGTATTCACCGATGTTCAAGGAGTGATACTTCATAGTAAACGTAAAGCTGTAAAAGACAGGTGGGAATAGTTTTGTATTGTGCAATTTTGTATGTTATCATTACATAATAGTCCTTAAGCTTTTTCGGAAAAATTCGGGCGGCCTAAAGACTTCCGGAATCCGCATTGAAGGGTTAAAAACAAAAAGAGTATCCCACAAAGAGGTATTTTTTTTAGTATATTAGGTAAGACAGTTTTCCCTTTTCATAATTAACCTTTAAATTTTCGTAAGCAGATAATGTACCTAAGATTTGTGTCCGCAGTGCTGATGTATTGGATGCCCTTAACTCTGCGATAGAGAACCAAGACGAAGGCATCGTAGTCAAAGATGTCGAGTCGTACTACATTGCTAACAAGCGGAATGCTGGCTGGTATAAGATTAAACCCGAGGTGAGCTATTCTATTCGAAGCGGTCATAGCCGCGGGACGATTTGAGTGTCCCTCATAACTGGACAAGATAAAGCCGCCGAGGCAAGTCAGATGGGTGCTAGTGGCAAATTTTCATGAGAGCTACGTGCTACTTTCTGTTTTTATAATATTATATAGAAATCACTGCAGGTTTTCTCACGATTTTTTTCTTCACCGTTAAAACAAGGCGTTTAACTTCTTTAAACGTATTATAACTCTGAAAAGAGAAATGAGCGCACCTGGGATTCGAACTCTCCCCTCATCACCGACTAGCGACCTTAACCACTCTACATTTTAGAATAGGAATGCACAGTTTGTATGGAATAAAAATTACGCGGGTAGAACCAGTACTTATTTGTTACTTGTGCCAACAGTACACGGACAGCACAATGACGGACTTGGACCTGGCAGTGATCGGTGCGGACGAGGCGGAGAGCAAGCGCCAGGGCCGCGCCAAGAGCTTCCACGTGGCCTGCCGCCACGCCGCCACGGGTAAGTAGCTTCCAATTGTAGTACTCAGGTAAAACGGCGGTGCCGGACCGGGTGGTGATGAGGCGCAGAGCAAGCGCCTATCGGCATATATTACGGCAGAATGTACATATTTAAAACTTGACGACAGGTTTGTGGCGAGCCTCTGGTCGCGCTCACAAGTGTCCGAGTATGCTGAAGCGTTTAGGGCCTGAAGACATTTAATTGTAATAGATACGCTTCTAGAAGCTCAGGAAACGCCATACAAAATGTTTATAGAGCCAATGCTTCGAGCTGTGTGTGTGTGTTGATGTCGGTCAGTCAGATAGTTCATAATACAGCGTATAGTACGCCGCGCCTCCAACATTTACACCTGATTACTTTAATCCGTACCCTTAAACTGTCTGGAAGAAATCGCGTCTGATAAGACTGCCTTTTGTATATCGTATATTTTGTTTCGTATCCTGTATGTGTTGTGTATCGATGGTGTATCATAAATTGTAGTATTATTATTATTTATTTATTAAACAAAGGGGAGGCGGTTCGTTGGGTGTGTGTGGGGCGCGTGTCAATCGGCGTGACGCACGAGGAGCGCGAGCAGCTGTGCTCGGCGTTGGAGGCTCACTGGACTCCCAGCAAGCGCCTCGCGCCGCCGCCCTGCCTCTGCTTCAACAAGGAGGTCCCCGACTTTTGGCTACTGCCCGACCACTCTGTCGTTTTGCAGGTGAAGTATCAAAACAAAAGAAAACAGTGCTGTTGGTTTAAATAACATGTTACAACAAATAGTTCACAACCGTCTACCCCTTGCGAGCTAAAAAAATGTTGTCACTGGTTAGCTAACTTTATTTTTTTAAGCATTTATTATTACCAATATCAATGCGAGTGGTTTTTTCACATACATTACCACTTCTTTGTACATTAAACCTATTGGCGTCCTACCGCTGAACACTTCCAAAAAATGACAGAGCTTAATATCAAATCCTAATGTTCGAAGTTTTCAGACCGCCTGAAGGCCTCCGATAAGGCTTAATGTATAACGTGCCCTTCGAAGCTTGGAATTGCTCATTAAAGTTTGCTACTAAGGGTCACCTGTAGTATGGACCGTAGTATGGACCGTAGTAAGGTTGCTTTACTTTGCCATCGGTGAATTTTTACAATCACTGAAGCAAAAATTGATTTATTAGTTGGAAATATTTAATTTGTTATTTGTTAGCAGATTCTTTTTTAACACTGCATTCAAAATTTCAATACGTATTTTGGTGTTGGGCCCAAAACTACGCATTGTATGTAAATTTCATGTCCTAACCTCATTTGGTTTGTCTGACCGGCAGACTGCAGACATCTATAAACGGAGCGGCAACAATAGGATTCTTACGCTTTAGGTACGGAGCCCTGAAAATTGCTCTTTTTCCGTTCCGGCAGGTGCGAGCCACGGAGCTGATCCGCAGCACCAGCTACGGCGCGGGTTATACGCTGCGCTTTCCGCGGATATGCAAGATCCGCACAGACAAGCCCGTCGATGACGTCATGACGCTGCAGGAGTTCGATCAGCTGGCTGCGGTAACTACACCTTTATTGCCATTTTTATGACTACTATTTAAATTTTATACGTATTAATGAATGATTAGTTTTTACCTAAATTTGCATCCCTAGTTGGTAGAATAACAGGATAGTTTTATCAAACTCAAATCATAGGCAATTCTATGGGCATAACTCTATAGGAAAAAAATCTTGATCGCTTTGGTGCTTCGAAATGCCCTCAAGCCGTCGGTCCCGCTTATTATCGTTAGATAACTGTCGTTAAACCTTGTCGGAGGTCTTTGGGCGGCCTGAAAACTTCTGACGCTTTCGTTGGCCACTAACCCCTCCACCAACTCGCATTGGCGCAGCGTGGTAGACTTGTCAGCTGTTGTCAGCATAGGCCCGTGCTCTTATGAGTTTAAGCCATATTTAAAATAATTTGATTACAACAGAGCAAAGCCCCAGTCGTGAAGTTAAGCTCGAAGCGCGTGAACGCAGAACAACTAGACGACGTCAGCGAGGCCGGTATCAAACTGCCGCGCAAGCGCGGCTCCAGCGTGCAAGCGGGGGAGCAGTTCCGCGCGCGCGCCGCAGGGGACGTGCGCGTCACGTCACAGGTATACTTACTTAAACAAGAGGCGACCATTTCAGTCCAAAGGGTTAGCAACGCATTTGTGATCAGTTTCGGATAGGACAAATACTGACCGTATGCTTTAAATAGCTTTTCAACACATGACATGATGATAACTATGCATTAATTAACAATACTCATCATTGCAGTTTAAGTCTGACGTCAAAATTTGATAGTAGTAACATTTTACAATTTATTATCTGTACTATGAACAGATAATAAATCAAATAGACTGATATTGACAATAACTGGCTGGTCATATATTACCAGCGCGACTGTTGTGATTCGGTCGATTCAGGCGCTGCGCGGGAGGAAGGTGTGCGTGCTCTCCGAGGACGCGGACTGCGGCAAATCGGAGCTCATCCGGATCGTGGAG
>DWLO01002565.1:0-12309 GCA_018245335.1 Dalla quadristriga | reverse complement strand
CCCACCGACAGGACCGGACCTGACAAAAGTAAGAATTTAAACCTCTCCATGAATATATTTATTCTGTGGCAGGGACATACTAATCACAGAGTATTTTGTTATACTGAAATTACTAATATAGTAATAGTAATTAGTAATCTGTAGTGTGGCAGTTGGTTGACGCAAATTTTATTTATTTGTTACTTTCCCGGGAAAGTAAAAAATCATTACATATTTTTTCCTGGGTAATTCTCGGATTTGTTAATGAATTATTATGAATAAATCTAAGATAATTTATGTGTGGGACGAAGAACTCATTGAGCAATCTGATCGTCTACCTGCAGTCGTGGGTCGCGTAAGTCGATCTGTTAATCAATTGAATACATACTTATGTATTTCTGTCTAAGCTTTTAATTTCTTGTTCCTACAGGCCTCATTGGTGCACAACCTGATATCAGTATATGGTCTTCTTAACCACGTCAAAGTTGTTAGATCAACTTCAGCCTCATACCAAGAACTAAAGGGGTTCCACTCAGAATTGTATCTAGACCACTTACAGAAACTTACTGATATAGACGATGAGTACATGCCGAACTCTCAGGATGAGGAGTACGGCATTGGTAGAGCATCCAGTATGAATTACATTTAAGTTGGCATATAAGTACTGCACTTTGTGAATTTTCGTTCGTTCAATATTCTTGACAGAAAGTAGTATTTGCTGTTGTTTTTCTTTTATACATACTAACATTATAAATGCGAAAGTATGTTTGTTAGTGTCCTTCTTTTACACCGCAACGGAGCTACGGCTTGATGTGCTTTTTTGTATATAGTTTATGGGCCAGAGATTGACAAAGACTTCTTTTATCCCGAAAAATTCCTGGCTCCTGTGGGATGGATTTGGGCAGACATTTGGCAAAGCCTAGTTTAAATCAAATTCAAACAAGTGCTATTTACCATGGACATAGATAATTTTATAGAGCTGTTGAGCATAGTAACTGAATGCTTAAAATATACTTAAACTGTAATGATTATGTGTTTTAAGATTAATCTTTTTTCTAGTTTATGACTGCCCCCCAGTGTCAGATATGTACAAGCTCGTGTCAACTATAGCAGGAGGGTCCATCACAGCGGCAAAGTGTCTATTACTGGGCATTGCAGATGTTGCCGTCAACTGGTGTGGAGGTTGGCATCATGCACAAAGGTTTAATACTCTGACATATAACTTTACCTATTGGTCTATTTGCAATATTCTTGTCAGTGAAACATTAATGACACGAGCTGATTTGAATATAATTTCTTGGCTTATTGCTTTTCATGTTAGCATTTTCAGCTGCATACAAAGAAAGACTTATTCTTAATTTGCTTTTAACATTCACAATACAAAAGTATTCCCTTAATGTGTTCACTATTTACAGATTTGGTGCAGAAGGGTTTTGTTATGTAAATGATATAGTTTTAGCTATTGAAAAGTTAAGACTGAAGTACTCTAAGGTACTTTACATAGATTTAGATGTTCATCATGGTAAGAATAAATTTACTTTAATTTAGTTGTATTTGTGCCCTTCAAATTAGGAAAACAGTATCATGTTAAATTTTTAAGCATGTGTTCCCTTTAAAATGCTATTAAGATACTAACGTTAATTAATGGTAGTATCTTCGTATCGTATCATATCATCGTATTATAATTTTTTTGTGATATAACTTGTCCTCACAGGTAATGGCGTTCAAGATGCATATAATTTGAGTAATTCTGTGTTCACATTGTCATTCCACAAGCACGAGCCTGGATTTTATCCTGGGACTGGTTCCATTGAAGATATTGGGAGTGTGAATGGTAAAGGGTACAGTTGCAACCTTCCCCTTAAGACTGGGTATACTGACACTACTCTAGAGTATGTATTTGAAAAGTAAGTCACAATTTCATAAAAACATGCCAGTCCACTTAAAAAAAGGTTTATCATGATAATTTTAACTAAACCTGTAATGTTTCAGGGTCTTCTCAAAAATATATTCAAGATTCATGCCAGATGCAATCGTAATACAATGCGGTGCAGATGCACTGGCCCACGATCCCCACGGTGGAGCTGGCTTGACGACGCGCAGCTACTGCAAGTGTGTGCAAAGGGTACTCGATAAAAGAAAACCAACAATGTTATTGGGAGGAGGTCAGTTGATTCGCGCATTTAGAAATTCCACTCCAGTCTTGCCTCTATGTATGTGTATGAAAACTAATTTTCGCTCATTAGTGCATGCTTGGGGACAACAGGGAAGCTCACTCCTTAATTGTAATATATACCTGTTCTCTTTTGTTAAATTAAAAAAGTCCAATTACTCGGAAGAGTTTTAGAGTTAGTTTAACTAAATGTGCGACGCCTTAATCTTATCACTGGATTTCCCGGTTCCATAAAACATATAACGGGAGAAGTCTGCGGACATACAAACTGCCATTCATAAAAGTCGGGTGTTTGCCACCGGGCTCCTTTACCAAGAGATACTGTCTCCTCCGCAACCTGTTTATAGACTCCCAGGATAAACAGAATATTGAATTATCAGACTTAATCTTTCTATTTGAAACTTTATTTCAGGAGGCTACAAGCATACAAATGCTGCACGTCTTTGGACATCTCTTGTGGCACTTGTAGTAGGGGTTGAATTGGACGAAAATATACCTGAACACGATCAGTGGCCTAGCTACGGACCAGACTACATGCTGTCAGTTGAACCAAATTTAGCCAAAGACACAAACACAAAGGAATATCTTGACAAATGTTTAACAATCATAGAATGTAAGTTGGCATCTCTCCTGAGAACTACTTCATCCATGCAATGCTGAAAATTACATTACGAATCCTTTGCCGACACTTCATAGTTCATACTTAAAAACCTAGTAACAGTCTCAGAACCGTAATTTGGAGACTGGTGGTGTTGGTAGTTGAATATATTTTTATATTGGATACTTACAAACAGTCAAATGGTCTAGTTGATTTCGTGTTAGAGGATTAAAATTGATAAGGAACAAATAGTTCCAGTCGGCTACTGGGGATTTTCTATGTTACATGTTCAATAAGTTGTATTTTTATTACAGCCAATTTAAACAGTTCCGAAGAACTCAGGAACTCAAGTCAGGATGATGAACCCTTATCAAAAAGGCAGAAAACTGATAAAAATACGCATGTTATGAATTTTAAATCATCTTCTACCAATGGTGATGCAGAGAGCAAAGCAAACTATGGAAATAATCTGCCATTTGTAAAATCTGAGAAAGAAGTAACATCTGTGAGAAATGAAGAATGTGGATCAAAAAGAATATTTAAATGTATATACTCAGTACCAGCTAAGAAACCTGAAATAGAAACCCAACTAGATGTCTATGAATTTGTTGACTGACAGATACAGAATTATAACTGATTTATAACAATATAAGTACCTATCCTAATTAAACGCGATTTATAAAAACAACAATGAAAATTCATTTTAGTACCATCCCTGATACAACAACTTCAAGTTATGATAATTGGACCCTGGGATCTCTAATAAAAAACCATCATGACATTGGAAAAAAATATATATTCTCTCACTGAATTAGACACAGTAAGTTACCGAGTAACACATTAACTTAGGAAAATTAAATAATGTAATTGGGAAAATCAATGTGCTGGCACTCCAAATACCAAATCTGCATATTGAGAATTTAAAAATTACGCCATTTGTAAATATAAATAAACGTGACTAACAAGTTGAGGGTTAGACATTACCTGTAATAATTTTATTTGGAGTATATATGTAACACACTTTATGATCATGATGACAGAATGTTATAGTTTGGTCAAACAATAATGCAACAATTTTATATGCTAGTAGTTATGAAATCTCTTCTCAAAATATAACTGATTTATCAACATTCCATAATAGACACATATTTACATTGCATTACTAATACTTTACTGTTATTTTGAATTATGAAACAAACATGGTGTGCTTGCAACATTCATGAGAGCTGCAAATTAATAGCAGATCCATTGCTTGCAAGTCACAGAATTAATTCACTGAATTTAGATAGTTAGAAGCCATAAGATTCCTACTAGTAACCAATGGATGCAACTATAAGGCAGAGAAGAGTACTAAGCAGACACAAGTAGGGCCACATCTGTTTCAAAATCCATTTTAATTAATGCTGATTAACATTATTAAAGTCTATAGAACTACATCCATATTTTTAAAGATTATTCTAGATTCCAAAATATTAAATCAGTTCAACATTGTAGTGGTACAGATAGGGTTCATCATCTCATACATTCTAATTGCAACTAAACATTAACTGTAAGCGGTTTGAATTTGCCAATTCCTAATTTCAAAATGACCCATGTTTGTGTAGGGTGCATTTAGATTTTGCAAGCAATGTGGCGTATTTTAAATAATAATAAAAGTGTTTATCTTGTAAAAATTTGAATCTACAGCAAATTTATTGTGTCCATGTCTTATATGACTAGTGCTCTTGTATGACATGACTTGCAAATGCTTATGCACTCTAGCGTTGAACTGGCTTACAATATTTAAATGCAAAAAAGAGATTACGTTGGAGGCCGTGCATCAATACAAGCTGTCTAGTCACATGTTATGTTATAGACATCTCTGCTGTAAATTCAATGTTCATCTTGCCTAACTTAATCTGTAGGCCGTTTTTCACTATGCTTTTTAGTGAAATCTTCTGCATTCTTTGTGAACTTTTTTCTATCCTTGAGAAATTCTTCAGCTAACTCTGCACGTAATGGATGCTCCGGCTCGGGATCATTGACAAGAGCAACTAAAGCTTGAATAACTGAAAATATGAAGGAACTATTTATAAAAACTGAATCAATACCAAAAACATATAATTTAATCTCTAAAAATGTGGTTTCTAATAACTGGATCAAGTAAACTTTCCTGGCTTCTCAACCAAGACGATATAGTGTATTTGGATGTATACATTTTAATTTAAAACTAAAATAATTCTTGACTGGTCTTAACATGCTGTGGGATAAGGTTTATCTGCAGAGCATAAATACCTAACTAAGTTCAAGTGTTCAGTATATTCAACTTCAAATTATTTTGTAGTCTTGTCCAAGTTATGTAGCGGTCACCTATTCATTACTACCATCTAATTGATAGAAGCATAACAAGTGATAATTGAACCTTTTTGCACCAAGTGACATCTTTTTACTAGGATTAGTGCAGTGTGGTAAGCTGTATTTCTCTTAGTCAGATTCATGTAGCAGGTTGGGAATCTATGAGAACATACTGTTATATTCTACTTGGATTCAACAAATCTGTGACAAAAGAAATGTTGCTTGGAACAGTGGTTCTACTGTTATCAATTGCAAAACCTGACCCTGGATTGGGGAGTGTATCAGACAAGGTTTAAATACTGTGCCTAGTCAGAAATCACTAAAACTCAACCTTCAGAATAGAAAACAAACAAGAATAGTAGTGATAATATTATACCTTGGTCAGTCTTAGTGGCAGGCTTCCAGTTCTCTGCACTAATGATAGGCAGGCACACCTGACCCTTCTCATCAATGTTGGGGTGGTAGATCTTAGTCTTGAAACTAATCTTAGGTGGCTTAAATGGATACTCTGCTGGGAAATTGATCTCAATGCGAAAGGCACCTTTATTATAGGGAGGGTTATCCTGTAAAAATCGAGATATATTTTCATTTTCCAATATTCAAAATAGATTAAGAAAAAATAAAGACTAAATAAGTACACTTTGATCACTCAACCATAGCATAGAACTTACTGGAACAATCAATCCTTGCCATGTTAAGATATTAGACTCATCAACTTGTATATCTCTGAATGATTTAAGTCCAGATTGCCGAATGTCATTTAACTCCTGGAAAAGTAAACCAAAGCATGCTATTAATACGCCATCAGTTGCATTATGAGAAACCAAGTATTTTTTTGAAATGCAAATAACCAACACAGCTTTTGTTTATAATGATCATATTTCCTGTATACAGCATTTAATTTAATAACTTCATTAACACTTGCCGTAATTCCTGGTTTAAATCTAATAGAAACTATAATGTAAATTATTGAAGATGGTCTTACTTTCTGAAGTCTTCTTGTCGCAGCCATTGCAACGATCTGCTGAAATATAACACTCTAGATGTCTAGAAGTATGGAATTCCCTAATTAATACTACAGGTACCACTTATATGGATCTCCACATAAATAACATAATTCGGAGGAATGAATCTTTCTCAGGACAAGGAATATGACTCAGTAAAACGTCAATGTTACGTCGGCTGCAAAATCGGTGACCGCCATTACAATACAAATAGAGCTGGGACAGAGATTGATTAAGTAAAATAGATGAACATATTGTACCGTTGTACCGAATCACCGTTAAGTTATCGATATTATTCTCGACACTGCCTGAATCTGGATTCAAAGACGTTACTAAATTAAATATTGTTAAGTGCTATTAATTTAGTTGATAATGGTATAAAAAGTAACGTTAATTGGTATGGTCACATTATTGAATTGTTACCAAATAAAGTGGCGAAAATATAAATAATTAAATTTTTGTGTCATCATTCTCAGAACAGTAACTAAAGCAACTTATTGTTCCGAGCTTAGACCATATGGCATAATGCTATATGGTCTGAAGCTCTGCACATTTATTATACGATGACATAATATATGTACTAGGTAGGTACACGGTGATAACAACAAAAGTCAATTTCTCACCATGGTGCTGCAATCAGTTAAATTGAGTATACGAAAACACTTAACGATTATTAATTGTTGTTCTAATTGAGAAATGATTACTTCGAGATGCAATTTCTGTGGCGGACTCCTCGTCACACTGGTGTGTGAATTTTTTTTGTGGTCGTCGTTGTCACACCCACTTTACTTACTATACAAGACACAATATTTGAAAGACATTATGATATACCTACATGAATTTAATAATAATCGGAGGATAATATGTTGAATTCCACATGAAGTACATATTTTATTTATTTATTTTTATTTCTTCCCACAATCTCTTCACTACATATTTGTATTTATGATGTGGGTGACCAGTTTCCAAGCTGGTATAGCTAGTATTTCTGCAATTCCCTGTTTATTGATTCACCGCCAATACAACTAAATTGATTTGGTTTGTGCACTATTCGCCGTGACTGTCGCTTGATACCACCGACTACTTTTATTTTATATATTGGAACTTGACACTTTGGCTTGCGCCTTGTACCACTAATGCCTTGCACCGTACGGATTCAAAATTTTGTTTCTATCGCCTGCCGCGCCGCCCGACACTCGCTGCGAGACTAGGAGTGCTTCTCATTAGTATGTGCGTATTTACTAATGTTTGCTTGGAGTAATCTGCATGCTAGCAATTTTAGCAAACTAGATACAATAATGAAAATACCTGGGTTTTGTGACAATTTATTTTTTGTAATATACTGATGTCATCAATAAGAAAGGAAATACATTATTCATACAGTTGAAAATATTGCCTTTTTACTTTTCAGTCTAGTCTGAGGAACACATTCCAACAATAGAATAAACAATCTTTCCTATAATGTATGCTGTAAAATATCGAGATATACAAAGTGAAATGGATATTGGTGTCTAAATAAAACCATTATACTACTAACAAATAGAAAATCAATTATTAGTTAATCATGTAACAAACAAGTGAGTGACATTTTGGAAAGACATAAAAATTTCTTATGTTTGACTGTATGATTAAAAAATACTGAAAGACTATTATCACAATCAAGACATTGATTTAAAATTGCTGCTACAGGTGTGACAATCAACTATCTACTAATGTACAAAAAATAGTTTTAAGGCCTGGTTATATTGCTAGTATTTGTAAGGGATGGTACGATTAATCGTATATCTATTTAATTGTAAGCCTGACAGACGAGTTTTATGGATGTATCATACTTGAAATCTCTTTTCATGGTAATTTCTGAATTACAAAGTTTCTCGCGGCCTGCGTCACAGATCATTAAAGGCACGTTTGGTTGTTTAATACAGGAGGAACCTAAGAAAGTTATCAATTTCATCTATCTATTTGAATCAAACAATTAACAAACAGAAAATATATTAAATGATAGCTTCCTCTCACATCTGCTTCTGTCTTCCGGCCGGCACAAAACATCTATAATGCGCGCCAAATAAGAATTCCCGTAGTCAAAATTGCTACCGATTGTAATTTGCTAAATGGTAAATATTCTGCCCACGGATGGAGCAAACTTATTCAACATTTCAGAGCTATAAATACTCCTGGTACAGTACATTAAGTGTCTCCAGTCGCGTGTAAACGTATCTGACGCGCGCTCAAATTAACGATATTTTCGACGATACATGACGCAGGCCGCGCGTCGCCCTGCAGTGGATTTCATCAAAGTATGGCAGTGTCCGTTGGAGCGTCTCTCGGGCGTGCAGTGTGTCTTAGTCATCGTGACCACGCTCGTCATCGCGGCGGCGGTTCCTCTGGCGGCGCCCCCAGCCACCGTCGCGCGGGCGCTCCCGCTGCCGGCCCTCACCGCGCGGCGCCCCGCCCCGCTGGAAGAACGAGCCCTGCTTCTCGAATATGCGCTCGTTCGAATCCACTAGGTTGCCCACCTGTTGAATTCGTTCAGTTGGTTATGTTTGATGTTATGATTACAAAGCATGGAGGGTATTAAGGGTGTAACCGTGACTGAAGAAGTATAATTAAATCAAGTAGACGCTTTAAGTTAAAATACGCACCTCATTAATATGAAGACAAGATAGTGGAGGATTTTAGAAGGCAATTAGAGAAGTATCACGCTTCGAGACATTTGAGTTTGATATATTACGAGTATTCATATCCTGCGAGCGTTTATCCTTGCTAATGTTATAACTGTGAAAGTGTTTGTTGGTTTGTCCTTTCACGCTGCAAGAGAGCGACGGATCGACGTGATTTTTTCCATGATATAGTTTATGGGATGACATTGGACATATTGTTTATCCCAGAAAAATGCACGGTGTCTGTGGCATAAATATGGGAATGTTTCGCGGTCAGAGCCTCCTTTTCAATAAAGATTTCTTCAACTACCTGGCATTTTCTTCGGAATCCAATTCTGACATGGCACAGTATCGTTACCTTATCGGCGAGTTGAAGCGCCAGCGCCTGCATGCGCGTGGGCTCCGAGCGGTGCAGGATGGCGCATTCGCTGGGGTCGTCGAGCGACGCCAGCAGCTCCTCGTTGATGATCATCTTGGAGACGAGCGAGTGCACGCGCTGGCGCGGCATCTCGAACATGTCGGCAAGCGAGCGCAGCGACAGGGACGCGTACACGTGCGCGTACGTGAACAAATACGTGCGAAGGGACTCCTCGCGGATCAGTCTGCCGAGCATCGCGCGCACGTTCTCCGCGCCCACCATGAGATCCCACACCTGGAACACGAATTTACTCGTGAGAGTGTTGTCACGTTTCACATCTCTCTATCTCATCGTATACATCATATACTTTAAAAAAATGTGATCTTCCAACATCCATAATAAAATTCAGTTTCAATATAAATGTATTTAAATTTTTAGAAAAGAATGGCGGGAACTGTTTTCGCAATTTTTCTCCATAAAAATATACATGAATAAATACGATGCACTGTAGATGCTATTTTCGAAATTCAGCATGACACAAGAAAGTTTAAAATCGGACATTGCTAAGAAAGAACTGATTGCAAAATTGTAGAATATATCGTAATTGTAAAACGGTTTTGTAAGAAAGTGTTAAACTTGCAAGACATACAAAATAAAACCGATTAAAAGGCAACAATACCTTAGCATTCATCTTTTCATTGACGATGAAGTTGAGGCAGGCGCGCCAGTCGCCTCGGCGCATCGCGCGCGCCGCCGCCACCGCGTGCTCACGCATCGACTCCGGCGGGCCCACCAGCGACTGCCGCTCGCTCGCGCGCAGGTTCTGGTAGAACGTCTTGCTGATCATACGACGCCGCGCGTCGAACTCGTGAGCGGCCATGTACGGAATCTCAATCAACATGGCCGACACCAAATACACGCACTCTAGAAGCTCCAGGTTTATATGCATGTGGAACGGCATCTGACGCTGCTTCTCGATCTTCTCCTGCTCCTTTGACCTCTCGTGCTGACGCTGGGGCAGCAGCCCATGAGCAAGCAGCTCCTTGGGCTTGCCCGTCATCATCAGCTCGGCCAGACAACCGTGAGCTTCCTTGACGTTGCCGCGGCGGAACGCGCACAGTCCCAAGTTGGCCATGGTACGATTGTACAGAATCTGTGTACTGGGATCCGAGTGCTGGACGTTCTCCTGCAGGTGCGACATGAGGAGGAGGTCGCGCGCTTGGAACCAGTTGTCGTGCAGAGCGTGGTGGTAGATGTGCGAAAGAATCGCACGCGTTCTAAGACGATCGGTGTCGTCGTTGGCGTAAATGAACTTGCAGAAGCGCTCCATCTTTTTTATCGTAGTCTCCTCGCCCGGAGGTAGGTCCTTCTTTACGGCGCGAGGATCGAACTTATAGTAAAGATGATCGATCTTACGCAGGTAAGCGCGGCATATTTCCTGGGGCGACCCGTCCCGTTCCACGACTTGGCACACGCGGTCGATGAGAGCGGAGACCCTTACTTCGTCCTTCAATCTTTCAACATATTCATTGGAATGTGGATCACATTCCTTCAGCAACTTGGTGAACTCATCGTCGAGTCTTTCCAAAGCGGTCAATACGCAACCGCGCACCTGGAAAGGTGGCGTCACGAGTTGTTCATTTTCCTCCGTTATCGCTTCACTCAGAACCATCTCTTCGTGAGCGAGAAGGATGGTGACCATTTGGTCGACGTTCTCTACGAGGCGAGACCAGTATTCAGGTTTCATGGCATCGGAGACCTTCGGGTTGTAGTCGAAGAGTGCGGCGACTGTCGCCGCGCGGAGTTTGAGTTGCAGTGCGTCGCCGAGGTTGTGCTGTTGAGCGACCGTGCGCAGCTCGTGCAAGAGCTCTAGCTGAGCGCGGCGGTCGGTGCGCTTGCGACCGCGAGCCGCGCTTATCTCTCCGAGTTTCTTTACAACCAGGGCTGCGTCAATGTCGCTGTCCTGTAATATATTTTTTTAAATATACATCCAAGGTCCACCGAACGAGATGATGTCCCACTGTTGGGAAGTCGTTACCGTTCGCTTCGTCTAACCTAGACACACCTGAGGCTCTGTTTTTGAATCACTTGCCTCGTGGCGTCGATTGGTAGTCGACTATGTCATAAGTTGCATGAAACGATACAATTTCTAACTAGCGATTCAAAAATAGAGCCACAGAACTCTTTTGCACCTTTTAGGTAAATTATCAGATGTCTCTGTGGCCATCAAAAAGCTCATGGAAAACATTCGACAGTTTATAATATCGATGTTTCATAAGTTAAGCAAAACTATGAGAGATATGGGGACCAATGTGTTGACTCGGCTATGCTACCTAGAGAAACATTTACTGATTACAAATAAAAAAATTGGATTTAACCCACTGTAAAACAGATTTTAATATGATCAGATAATATAAATTTATACACTCAACTAAAATTTCATATTCAAAAATTTTAAGTGAGTACGCGGATATACTCACGTTGATTTATCTGCCTTTCTCAGGAGTTACCGAGCTCAAACTCAAAATCAGACCCTTGTAAAATTACATACTTTACACGCGGCACCCAAAATGATTTTATTTACCATAATATGTTTGACATTAGAATAAGTAGAACAGAAATACATACCTTAGCGAACATTTTAGGCTTGTCGGAGGTAGCAGCGCCCTTACGCACTGTCTCCCATTCACCGCCATCATCGGCTTGGTCTCTCTTGCTAATCTTGCCTGCTCGCTCGCGCCGCTCCTTTCTAGCCCTACGCCGATCCCTTTCTTCATCCTCATCTCTCTCAGTGGTACGCTTCAAGAACTTTTCACGAAGTGTGGCAGCTCCACGTGCTTCGTCGTCAGAGCTTGAGCTGGAGTCTGAGGAGCTGGATCCCCAATCCATAGAGTCCGAAGACTCGTCATCTTGAGGCGCCGGCCGTCGTGGTGGTTCCGGCGAACGACGGGCTTTCGGTTTCTCCTTAACCCTATCCTCAGATTCATCTGATGATGATGAGTCTAAGAAGAAAATTCAAATGACATTTAGTTATTTTAAGGTGGGAGGTTAACGTAATAGGTAAAGGTTTGGTTGTAATATCCAACTTCACTCTTCGTTGTTATCATCTTCACCACAACCCAACACTAGCCCACTACTGAGCACGGGTCTCCTCTCAGAAGGAGAAAGGTTTAGGCCATGGTCAACCATGCTGGCCAACTGCC
>DWLO01002564.1:0-12310 GCA_018245335.1 Dalla quadristriga | reverse complement strand
TGGTTGAATGGGAAAAGATTATAATTATGTTTAATAAATGTACATGGATTGAATTAATAAAGGCGTTTGATTCAGTACCTTCAGTAAAGCTAACAGATGTCATAGTTGACAGTAAAATTACAGACATAAATTTAAGATTTTGCCCTTTTTCTCTATCAATAACTAGGTCTACGAAAATTAAATTATACATACATACATCGAAGCACAGTTTCAAAAGTTTAGCTATACTTCTACAGTCATTGAAAATGAAAATGTTAGAATGTGCGAGCGAGAGAGATGCGAAATGTGATAGTCTTTGTAATAGTGCACTGCACTGCAAACTGCAACTTTAGTTTTCCTATAACTTATTTCCCATAAAATATTATGTGCAAAATTATATGATATTTATAGATATTGTAAACAATGATGGAAAAATAAAGAAAATGCATCTACTGATATTCTCCATTCAGAGAAAACACACATTACGCTAATTATTATTTATTAACAGTTTTTAAAAACTGAAACAACAAAATAAAATTAATTAATTAAGTAGGTATGTTAAAGTATAAAAAGGTATATTGCTATTTGAATCCCTTTTAGTTTTGTAAGCCCCCAACTATTGGTTCCGCAAATTTAATGCATTTAACGTAAACCACCTAAGCGTAGCACTGTAAATTCTTAGAGTATCCATTCAAGCTATATAGCTTATGTACAGGATGAATTTTATCATTGGACTAAGATTGTCATCAGTGTTTAGGTACTTGTAATTATACATCTGATGTGGATTTAATGCACCTACCAAATATATTTATCCATAAACAATGTTTTGTACAAATTTTACTTTACTTACTAATACATGGGTTTATGGCCACATGAATATAATTTAATGGTCGCATAAATGAATGTCTAAAAAAATTAAAGAAAAAAAAAAGTATTTCCAAATTGAAATGAACAAGTTTGAATAATTTCTAACTGCTTTTCACTTCGTCCGCGTGAATTTCGTAATACAGAATATTTTAATCATTGAATAGCGGTACATACTCTAAGGGCTATTACTAAAAAGTCGTCTGAAATATTGAGACAAAACCAAGCATATACAGTAAATCAGTGTATCCTCTACAATCGATGATAATTTTATCAAAATTCGTTCAACAGTTTCGGAACCTATACGCGACAAAAAAATAAGCAGAATTAGATGAATATTTAAATAAATTATACAGTATATGTTCATTATAAGCCTCCATTAGAAGCGGTACTAGTAAATTATATCTCAGAATATTGATAGTAAAGGAAAATTACTATTCTCAAAGATAATGTTATATAATATACTTACACACTCTCTACTCTTATCCTTTGATAATCAGATAGTATGGCTCCACATGCCACAGCCTCAATATTTAATTCATCCTAAAAAGATAAGAAAAATATAAAGATATATTCACTTGTCTATTCTTGAAACTTACAAACTAATCCCACTATTCACACAAGTTTGTTATCTCCAGATTCTATGTGTAAATAAGATAAGAACCATGTTTTTATGATAAACATAATTATTCATGCATCTACAATGACAATGAAATTAGTGCAAAGGTCAAATGATAAGATATATTATGTAACACAAATACATAAATCAAATGACACGTCTTATGTTTCCAGTTATTAACTTATTTCATTCCTATTTGAGTGTTTTCTGAAGCTAAGGATGAAAAACCTAGAACACTTAATTATAATTCAGTCAAAGACTAGTTATAGCAGGACATTTAATAATAAAAAAAGAACTTTACTATCTGCGATCAGCCATTCTGGCTATAATCAGATGTGATTCTCTTTATTTACGAAATAATAAAAATAATTTAATAATGTTGTGTTATATATTATGAATTTAAGACATTGTGATTATTGGAACATGAATCAATTTAAAATCTTAATTTATATGACCAAGACGTGATTAACCTCTCACCTGCCTACCAAAATTTTGCATGCTGAACTAAGCCAAATATGATGAGCTCATTGTAAATTACTGAAAGACCTTTGTACCATATTTGATGTAATTAATTATTATGATTATGATTAGCTTCTTATTATTTGAGGGTAAAGATAAAAGTCGACTGCTAGACCACAGACCCAATACTAAGATACTAAGAAACTAAAGGTGCCCCATGCATGCATCAGTATTATTAACTAAATTTATTCAATAATTCCGTTACTTGAATTGTTACTTTTTTCTCAGACTGGACAATACAAAAATTTCAACTTATATTTACTACTTTATATATATTTATTTATGTTTCAAAGTAAATATATAATTATTATAATTTTATATTGAAGTATAATATCTATTTAAGTGATAACAAAAGTATCAATCGAAAAATATTGAACAAGTCATTAATTAGTCTACTAGAATGTTCTAAAACCACATTTAATATCCATAGCAGACACGTAATAGTCCTATAAAGTTTTCTATGCTCATTTAGCGTTGAATTCTAGGGATTAGGTTTTATTTAATTTGATATTTATGATAATGGCTGTTGTACAAGTAAATAATAAACATAATGTAAAACCAAAATCCAAACCTTTATTCTAGACAAAAGTCTGTACAGATCCTCAACTTCATCGTTATCAGTAGGGTTGTATGTCTTGCCCTGGTCTACTGCCACACCAGATATCACTTCACGGAACAGAGGTAGCCCCATTGCCTCTGCGTAAAGATCTATGCCCTGGTGTCCTACTGTTTGGTACATGTAGCTATCCAATTCATCTGAAAAAGGCATTTTATTAATGAAGTCTGACGTGCAATCAAAAGTAAAGAAATCATGTGAATACAATATAAAATGGGTACAGTTAATATAATATAATTGTTTTATTTAAAAATTCACCCAATAAATTGACATTGATTTCGAAAGACACAATAAGAAGACACGTATGTGAAAAAATAACATCGGAATGGTTAAAGGATAATGAAATCAGCATTAAAGAATAGAATTCACTATGTGCTCACATGTGCTCCTATCATAATTAGCTAACAATGTTGTCTGAAGCTCAACATGTTTAAAATACACGCATTCAAGTCAGGTGAGGTGACGAAAGTAACCTTTATGTTGGGGTTGGAGGTTGGCCAGAGCCACGATAGTGTGGCCGGCTGCGACGCACTGCATCATGTTGTAGCAGCTGTCTTTGCCACCGCTGATCAAACCCACGGCCCTCATCTTGCCCATGAAACAGTATCACCGATAACAAACCAACATCCGTTACATAACATGCATTATATTTTGTGTAAAATTAACAAAATCACTATTTCACAACACGCTACCCTTCACGACAACACCATCTTATCTAACATTCTATTTTATAATAAATGTCTCGCTCCGACTCGCTTCAACCTCTTGTTATTAGAGACATGTATGCTTCCTAATCATGCCTATTTTGATAACATTCTTAATGAGGAAAAGAAAAGAAAATTTAATGAAAAAATCATTTGCTGTCGGTTCCAACGAATGTCAAGTCAAAATGTTAGTTAATTAAACGTTCGGAAACGTTTGTTTACCCAATCGAAAGGTAACTTTCGATAAAAAATCGTAGAAACTGATTAAATCAAATTTAATTTAATAAACGACGTAAGTTTTTTCTAAATATATGAATAATATTGAATTATTAACAAGAAACAAAAAGCTCTTCGGTTTTAAAAATTTAAATTCTAGAAATTTCATTTCCAAAAATTATTGATATACCTACTCTATACAAAGTTCATGTGAAATGGGAATGGATTTCAGTTTTATTTTATAAGATATGATGATCTCTATGCTGAATGTGAAAAATCATCACCAGTCAACTCAATCATTAATTTTGTTTACGAACACTCGTCACTTTTTAAAAACGTAGGCATCCGTTAAGGGGTAAAATGGGGGTTGGAAATTTATTCAAGTGTAACATAATTTTAAAATGGAGTGGTGCAATGGGGTGTCGAAGATTAAATTATATTTTTTATAACTCATCCAAACGAGCGAGCAGCGATCATGCTTCGTTTTCTTCTTTGTTTAATTTACAGCATATTGCCGAGGCTGGGCTAATACACTTCTGATGTATTTGAAAACAATTTTATAGAACAGCAGGTTCATAGTGAGCAAGTTACTGCGTGATGTTTTCTTAGAGATGGTGGTATTATAACATTTAAAGAGTCAGTGGTCAGAAGAGTGTCTGTGGGGTGTGAACTCCAGATTTTTCTAGTAACAGGCTGAAATTTCCGAAAAACTAACTTAATTCACTGGTGAATTCTCTTCTCTAAATGCTTTAGAAACTTTTTCTGACTTTCAGAGATAACTCTGCTAAGAAATATAGTTATAGTTTGCTGGAATCCATGGTGAACTGATGGTTTTGATAAGTGTGGTCAATTGGCAATGGTCTTTGATGGCTTGATTATTTTTATATTCTAACAAGGACTGATCTAGCCAAAAATAAGCTAATAATTAATTGGCAGTTTTCACACAGACTTATCTGGCACGCACTATACATACTGTAGGTAATGTGTGGCGCCATCTCTTGCTGAAAAACAAAACGATCAGAATATAATTCAGCGAAAGCTTTATGAATATTATTTCATGCATTATTTGACTAATCAGTAAATATAAAAATTGCCTTTAAATTGACTAAGGTTAATCTGAAACAGCAGCAGTATATAAAAAATAGATTAATTGCGTTTTATGATAAGAATATGTGTCTCAAAAAGTTTCGTAAAGTCTGTACTTTAATATTGCTAGTGTTAAAAAACATACAAAACAAATAAAAATAAGAATTAAATATCTTTCTTGAAGAAAACATCAAGCTTTTCGTTGAAAGTGTTGTAAAAAATATTTGTATCGTATTTTTAACTACTGAACAACTTTATAAAACTTGTCATTAACTTTATTTAAAAGTTGAGCAAGGTGAATGCGTAAAGTACAGACGCCATGAAATAAATTGTTACTCCTTTAGGCTGGTTTGTCAAATTATTGATGCGGTGGTTTGAATCACGTTTGAATTAAAGTGCGAAGCTTCCCTTTTAATTTTATTTTGATGTATTTTTTTAACTAGCCTTAAATAATAAATGGTTCTTTAGAGAGTGCGTTTTGCGTGGAATATTAGGTGGTAAAGTGTACAGTTAATAATCATGGTATTGGCCGAAAGAAGTAACGATGTACGAAACGGGAAGCGGTCGAGAGGGCCAAGCCCGAATGGCCATGGAAGTCCCGATTCAAGTTCTGAAGACGAAAATGGTAATTTTTCGTATTTTAAAGTTAACGAAACGAAGTAAATCGAATGAAACATTTATGTGTTCATAGCTTTATGCTGTGCTTCATTGGGAGATCTGTTCAGTCTTGGTGTTCAAGTAACATGCTCTTATTTTGTAATTTTGTTGATAAATCTGCGCTTTGATGACTACCGATTGTGATTAGTATTTAGTACTTAATAATGGTATAAGTAGTCTAATCTTTCGCGGTTGATTATTATTGATAGCATTCTCATGTCATGCTTTATTTTTGTGCTTTCCATCACCTGCCCTCATGCTGCGCTCATCTCATCACAACTCCATTTAACACGACACAAAGCAGTAGTGCCATTTGCAGCCGAGAAAATAAGAGTGGGTCGAGATTATCAGGCAGTGTGTCCTGAGTTGGAGCCTGTGGAACAACGAAAGCCAGATTTGATCTCGGATAGAGCGCTCCTTGTCTGGTCACCCACCACGGACATTTTAGATTCTAAACGTAAGTAACTGTTCATAAAGTGTTTTTCTTTGCGTTATACCTACACATATTTAGCTGGTGGTAACAAAACGTTTATTTGTAGTGGATGAATATATAACAACGGCTAAAGAAAAATATGGTTACAATGGAGAACAAGCACTAGGAATGTTGTTTTGGCACAAACATGACCTCAACCGAGCGTCCATGGACCTAGCGAACTTTACTCCCTTCCCTGATGAGTGGACAGTAGAAGACAAAGTGCTCTTTGAACAGGCATTTCAGTTCCACGGCAAAAGCTTTCATCGAATAAGACAGATGGTATGTTTTTGTATTGTTATGAATGTTGTGTATCTAATACAGTGGATAGTTGGAGCTAAAGTAGATTAAATATTATTAAATATAATTATAAAATCAACAAGTATGCAGTATTTGTTAGCTTTGTAATAATATAGTACGTTTTTATTTCAGTTGCCAGACAAATCAATAGCATCCCTTGTCAAATACTATTACTCTTGGAAGAAAACTAGAGCTCGAACATCATTGATGGATGTTGTCAGTGAAGGGCGTAATGCTGCAGGTTCAGGTACAGGGAAGCGGGAATCAGGAGTAGGTTCTGAGCCGGGTGGTTCTGACAAGGAGTCTGACAATGATGAGAAGGTATGTATAGAGTATTCATGTAACAAGTTAGCTAATCTTAATAAATTAGGCAATAGTTAGATCATTTTTTGTTTTCTGTGCAGTCTTCACCCTTTGTTTGTGTAGAATTACATTATTGGGAGAGACAATAATCTTTTACCTACTTCACATTAGTGTATCTGGATTGTCCAATTCTTATGTTATAAGCCCTCCAGTAAATGTAGTAGAAATGCAGAGTAGATCATGTTACCAGTATAGAATTTAACGTAAAGTGATATCATCTATTCTAGACCATCTGAAAAACCATCTGTGACATTCACGGTTGGAACATTTTTGAATTAAGACCATACATACTTTACTCTGCATGTCACCAAGTCTTAAAAATATATCAATAAATGCATAGGGAGTCAATAGTACCAAGTAAAGTGAGCTAGTAAATATAAATAGTGAGGTATTCTACTATTATGTGATAGACATGTCTTGATAATAACAGAAGTGGACTATCCACCGGGGTATTGTCCGCGGAGGGAAGGCCGCGACGGCGAGCGGGCTCACGCTCCGCGCGGGACACTCAAGCGAGGTGGGTGCATTGCTTCCTCGCAACTATGAAGCTCTGTAACTGGATGTTAAATGTTTTCTTCCATACACTCTTATTATCAACTTATTTGGTGTGTTGTCATTCATATCTTAGACTCGTGCAATATGATTGTTGAAGCTCCTTGTAAATTTTCAAATAATTTTGGTCACACTGATTCATAGAGCTGCACTGGTCATGATTAAAAAATGACATTTTATTTGTTATTATTTGCTACATTATCAGCTTAAAAGTATTAGTACCCAATCCATTGCTGCTTATTTCAGTTATTTGAACTGTTGTTGATTTTATCATGATAATGATGTTCCACTTAGTGTTGTTTGCCAGATAATATATAATGTTGAGTAGTGAGAACATTATAATGCTACTATATTATACTATGCTTCAATATCTTGATATGAAAGTATTCATTTGACTGTGAAGGTTATCAAGTCTAAATGCTAAAGACATTATCAGATAATCTTTTTTTTTTTTGGTTTACGTTCTTAGTGTTCACATAGCTATTCATCAACGTTCCATGCTCAGATTACTTGAATAAAATAGTTTATTTGGCTGCCTATTCATTTTGCTTGTTGTTTAAAAACTTAGCTGCTCTGCATTTTTATCTACAACCTACAACTTACACATTCATTTGCAATGATCCTTGCAATAAATCATGTTAAAATTGAATGTTTAAGAATCACCAGGCCATTAGTATGTGTTATCTCTTTCTTGTTCAGTAACAAACTTAAATTATTGTACAAAGAACTTTTATTTATATTGTTTCATTTTGTCTAACATCATAACATCTGGCTAAAACAAGAATAACATACATTGTGAATATATAAATATGCAAAATGGCCTATAATGACCTTGAGTTACTAAAATACTAACTTCCTACACCTATGTAATTTTGACACCTTACATTTCCCACCCACACAAATCCTTATGTAATCCCGCATGCTTCCTTTAACAGCCCCATAATAATACAGTGAGATTAAATTTGTGAAATTGTTCTAATGTGTGCAGAATATCATTTTATACATATTCTAATGGGTTTTTAAACGAAGTGTGTGTACAGTGATGTCGTCTGTCCCTAACTGGACCTGTGTAGGTGTTTGGTATGTGGCAGGAATGTAAAATATTAATTGGGGTTTAGGGCGAAGGCGGCGGCGAGGCGCGGTGCTCTGTGTGCGGCATTCTGTGCAACCAAACGACGCAACACAACTCGCAGAAGTTGTGTCAGGCATGCCTCGTGCACGCCAGGTCGGTAACGATAACTTTCAGTTAACATACAAGCTCACACCGAGCCCACATATCATTACTCTTTTATTGAATCTTATGTTAGTGCCATTTATCTAAGTACTTTATTTATTACGTTATATTATTTGGCAATTAATTTAATATCTCCCAATATTAGTCTGGTTCCACTATTCATAGTGTTAGACCAGTTTTAAATATCTATACATATCTTTTTAATGTAAATAGTGGAGGTGATATGTGGGCGATTGCTCCAACATTAACGCTAGGCTCTGCAATTTTGTTTGCATGTAATGATATCTAGTCCCTTCACATAGTGTTGGTTGTTGAGATCAGCTGCTCGACGATTGTTTGAATATTGGCGGTAATGTGACAGACGCACCGGCACGATGCGACCGCTCTGTGGACCGTCCGGGAGACGCGGGCCCGGCTCGAAAAACCAACGGTACAAGCACCGGCTGCCCCGAGGCATTTACATCAATCACGACGATCTCGTCGCCATGGCCACTGGCCCCCAGCCCGGCGACCCTCCGCAGCCCGGCCTTAGCAATCAGGGCGAAGCCATTCTGAAGGCTATGGATAGAGAAATTATTTCCCTCAAGAGACAAGTAAGACGCAACCCGCCACAGATCCATTGACGCTATGTAGCAGCGATGCGAGACGCATTCTCACTCTTGCATTGCAATCACTGCCGACGGCGCTCATTAGTGTGAAGTAACTATTACAGTCGAAGCTGTCTAGGATGTAAATAACGACATCTGTGAAGTAATGTGAGATTGTGAATGCGTTACGAAATTTTAACATTTTTCATTTACAAAATTAGTCTCGATTTATTAGCGATCGTGGTAATTTTACGATACCATGCTAGGTGTACTTTAACAAAATGTATTCTGCACACATTTTTTAGCGTTTGGCCGTTTTATTTCATTTAAAAATATTATTTATTTCTATGCTTTACGAATAAAATTATAAGGAAAATATTTCGTTGCCATTGTAGTACAGATCCTATCATTGTCCTCGTTTTATTACGTAGCATTTTGGATAATCCAGATATGCACCTCCGATTCCTGTCACCTTAGCGCTTTTTGCTGAATTAAAAATATTTCATTGAGACAAAATTTACAGGTACAACAAAACAAGCAGCAATTGAGTGCTATGAAACGTAAGGTAGGCGACGCCGGAGTGGAGGAGTTCCGGCCGGGCGAACCTCCCGCCAAGATCAACTCGCGCTGGACCAACGACGAGATCCTCATGGCCGTCACCGCGGTGCGGAAATACGGTGCGTATCCGAAAACATATGAGGAAACGTACATCGGACAGCTCTCCATAATCAGAGTATATACTTAAACTACTAGCAAGTGCCCGCGGAAATTCCGAAACACATAAATTATTTAATGCGTATAAAGTTGATATAAATAGAACCCTTGGGGTACAGACGTTAAGTGCTATTAACAAAAAACCGTTTGAGATATTGAGATAATACAAGCCCATACAGTAAGTTAGGGTATCCTCTATAATCCCCGAAAATTTCATCAAGATCCGTTCAGCGGTTTCGGAGCCTATTCGCAAGATAAAAACGCAGATGGGCAGAGACATTCTGAAAATGGTTGATTATATTTAGGTGTCATATAAATAGCGTATTCCATTAAATTATTGACCTTAATTTAAACATCACATACAGACACTCCAATATTGTTGATTGGTAAGCTTTATCAGATTGGTACGAAGAACCGAGGATTACTAGACTAGTAGAGTGCTAGGAGGACTTGAACTTGTGTCTTCTCCATCGGTGCCTTTCTCATTCTAAGTGGAGCCCCGTGTTTATAATTGAATATAATTGGGATTTGCAATTAGACGTAATTTTACGTAATTTAATGACATTAATGCATTTTTTAAGAATTTACTTTTTTTAGATCATATCGGGATTTATGTAATAATTGTCTTTGGACCAACTAACTGCACTAACTAATTAAGTAAAGTAAGATGTAAGTTTATAAACAATCAACAATAAAAAAAATATAATCGAAACATTAGGTTATCAAAAATCTGAAGTATTTTTACCGCGCACGTGCTATTTGTGGGATGAGCTTCCGTCTGAGGTCTTCTCAGTGGACTATGACATGGGGTTCTTCTAAAAAGGTGCAAAAAGAGCTCTCCTTCAGGGCCGGCGACGCATTGGCGACTGGTGTTCCTAGTGTCCATAGGCGACGGTGACCACTTACCATCTGCCCGTCTGCTTGTTCATTGACTATAATTTTGTTTTTTTTTTAAATGCCTCTTACTGATAGCCCATTATTTCTGTACGCCTCGGTTGTTGACTCGAGTCATTAAAATACTTGAAGAGTGGTTGTGACCGCGATTCGTGAGCGCGACCGCGACCTTGACCGAGTCATTTGATATCTCTTTTCCACGTCCACTCAATTCGCTTCGCTATCCTTCTCGTGCTAGGCGCAGTGAGTAGGGATGTATCGATTCCATGCAAATCGATCGATTTAATATTAACTCGGAGATCGAGCAATCATGTTTGAACTACATGATCAAACAGGTTGCGCTGAAAATCAGGCTGAGTGCAGACTAATTTGTTCAGCGGCCTCTGCAACATTTAATATATATAGATATATTGTATTACTTCCATTTGTTTGTTGTTTGATTACTTTACTATTACAATACAATACAAACCACTTTATTGTAGGTACACCGGGAGAGAACATACAAATTAAGAAATAACAGTACATGCATACAAAAGGCGGTCTTATGAACGATCTTTTCCAGACAAACTTAAGCATGGAGAACTCATATGAAAGAGGGATGGGTAGCGGTGTACTTTGATACTTACTTAGTTCTCAAGATATTACTAACACAATGTGGATTTTTGGTTGATAGATAAATTATTTTTATTTTTATTACTTAATTATTAGGCTTTTCTATAAAACGTGAGACAAAATAAATGTGAATTACCCAGTGTATCACACACTGAAGTATAAAAAATAATTTCATATAAAATATGTTTTACAATTAATGGGGGTTTTTAATCCATTACGACACAAGAAGATTACTCGATCGATTTACTTAGAACGATTACTGTCAGAACGATCGGTTAACATAATCAGCACATCACTAGAAGAACTAAAAGCGAGCTTTCACTTTAGGAATTAGTTTTTTTTTATTTATCAGCCAATGTCCCAGTTGCTTGCGGTTACTGTACTAATTTACCAAAATCTTCGTGATAAGACATTTGCATTTTTACGAAGACTTTTAATGTATCTACTCATTTGAATCTCTTTGCATTTTATAGAGAAAAGAATAGAAAAACGTCAGTTTACTAACTGTTGGTTTACAAAAATAATGAAACATAGGTATTACTTAAGAATTTGTTTATATTTTTAGCACACAACCTTAGGTTATAACATAATAGATAGATAGATAGAATACTCTTTATTGTACACACACAGTAATTACAGCAAGTAATATAAACAGAAGACACAGTACAAAAGGCAGGATAAATAAATAATAAATAAAGCAGGATTAGGGAAGGCTTAGGCCTTGCCGTTAGTGCTGGACAGTCCAGCAGTGGACCACTAGCGGCTGATGGATGGTTGGATGTAATAAAAAACAAAGCCCCGTGGCCTGCAGTGGGCCACTGTGGGCCACTTGTACGCCATTATTGTCGTGTTTACGCGCGTATTATCAATCGCCTACGCCGCGGCCCGCGGTCGTTCACACCGCGCGCTAATATTTGACTTTCGGCCTCGTGCGTACCTATCGGAGTAACGGTTAAATTAACTAAATCTCACCAAATTTATCTTACCAATAAATAAAATTGGAGTGTCTGTCTGTGATGTTGAAATTAAAGTCAATAATTAAATTGAATAAGCTATTTAAATGGAAACTACATAATGAACTGTCTGCATTTATTGTCGCGCATAGGCTCCGAAACAGCTGCACGGATTTTGATGAAATTTTCTGGGAGTGTAGAGGGTATGCTAACTTAACGTATAGACATGTTTTATCTCAATAAATTGACGTCTCCGTGGCGCGTTGGTCAGTGAACCTGACCGACGAGATGTCGCTGACACTTATTTGGCAGATAAATGTTTGTACTCGGGTCTTGGGTGTGTTGAATTGTGTTTTTTTCTGTATGTTT
>DWLO01002563.1:0-12311 GCA_018245335.1 Dalla quadristriga | reverse complement strand
GACAGACAGACAGACAATAAAAAAAAAAAAAATGTTTTTGGCTTCCATCTCGTTATATAAGCACCCCCTAATCGAAATTTTGAAAAAATATTTAATGTACAGAATAAGTGCCCTTTGAGTTTTATTATAGTATAGATAGATAGAAGATAGATAAACTATATATGTGGAAGAAAAATTTATGTGCCTCAAAAAAATGCAACATTTTAATCCAGACATTTCTACCGATCCATAGTACCCTCTACAACAGTAAAATTGTACTTCTACATCAACTCGAAGGCTTAAAAATATTAATATTCACAACTACAGCGGCATATCTTTTCCTGACTCACTAAAGGGTTTATGGGCATCAAGCAGGTGCCCGTCTTTAAACTAATATTTCTTGTTTCATAAATATTTATTACCGACCGTTGAGATTTTATTGTAATCCCATCACTAGTCACGACACAAATTGAACTATCTTTAGTTGCTATGTGAGAAACAATCGATGTTAAGATTTTTTATTCTTATTTACTGTTTGCCTATGTGTCATAACTGCATGCAAACCTACCTAAAGATAAAGCAATCGATTTACTTTAAGTCACCAAAAGTACACTATTTATTTTGAGCTTGGTCTTTTACAAAACCGTTTTTTTGGGGGCTGAGTAGGTCATGCGCACTGCGGTGATGGTCGGTTATAAGTTCTAATAGGTCTCAAAAGCTCTGGCTGAAAGTTCTTGGAAAGTGGCAACGCAGCGAACGTCTTAATTCGCTGACTGTGTGTCACGAAACTCACGCATTTCTTAATTAATCCCGTGCATATCACGTCGCTACGAATGCTGCTAGCTATGAACTGCTGTCGTGTATGATTATATTTGTAAAATAGAAATTAACCCCTGAAACTAAAGATTTCATACATGCAGATAGAGCATTCGTCGAAAAATACATTAAAAAAATTGATCATTTCCTCTACATCAGTATCATTCGAAATGTGTCAATATGTGCGTTATCGAACATTTTGAGCTGATACGTACGATTTTACTAGCGAGCGTTACGCACACATCTGCAAGGAAATTAGGTCACTTCCCGCTTTTTTTGTATGAATGTTCCGTTTGGACATTTAAATTGTCATTGCCCTTAACCCTAAAACTTAAAATACTTCGGGTCCCTTAAAACTTAGTGTGGTCGGTTATTACCGCTTTTTCATGTTACTTACTTTCATGGAGTTGAGGCTGGTGGCCGCATTAGCGACGACGTCACCCAGTGCGGCGGGTGGCAGCGCGTCACTGCGCACCAACAGCGCGCACGCGAACATCGCCACAGCGCGCCACCACCGCACGCGCATTATTCTTCTAATGTTCATTTATCTCTATTCTTTTAATTGTCTCTGTCTCTTTAATATTGAATTAGGAGTGTCTTTCACTTCACATTTGATTATTAAATAGTCATATCATGAGTAAGATTTAATTAAAATCTTTACTTAAGAAATAGATAAAAAGGTATCTACTCTTTTATCTCACTTATATTGCAAAACACTCCTTACTTTTCAGGTGCACTGTGAAACTAATTTATATTATATTGGTACCAATAAAGTTAAGGTAATAAGGCAGAATCATCGATTTATGTGCGTATGTGAAAACTAACTAAGAGTACTGCAATATTTTGGTCAATAATATCGTGTATTTAAATGTAATCGAATTAGCAAAAAGGTTTCCTATGCATTTATTAAGGGCCAAAATTAGCCCATCGCACTCTGTAAACAACCTCGAATAAGACCACAGTCCAACTGGGTGTCGGTTACCGATGCATTTCTACTCCCAAAGACGATGATTTTATTTTTGAATGGACAACTACTGTTGGCCGTATATAATATACTTATAGCCTTTGACAGCGTCACCAAACAGTGTTCAAGAACGATGCTCGCTGGCCTCTCGTATGAGTGCGCGGAACCACACCATTTTGGGCGCTCACTGTCACAAGTAACTATCCACCAGCTTAAGCCGCGCTAATGGCTGTCAAAAGTTTACGTTCGAAACGGTACAGTGTGGAAAAAATTATAAGCTATTAGGATGACATGTTAATTCTTTGGCGCCGCTTGTTAATCCTTATCTCAGAGGCCTTCGAGAGGCCTTAAACCTTCTGAAACTCGGGTTAGCCACTAATCCCTCCACCAATCTGTACTGGAGCCATTGTAGAGTACATTCCAGGCTTCCTCAGTTGTGATGTGGCACCCTTGCCCTGCAGTAGACGCTAATGCGTAATGGGTGGGTGTAGCAAATACCTCCCACACCCATTTCTGCTCATTTCAGATAGCCGTTCCCGGTGTTGCATCTCTGGATGCTGACATTATAGTGATATTATGCAAACACGTACGATGTTATGTTGATCGTGGTTTAGTAGCGCGCGCAGCGGTCCGTGTTCTACGTTCTCGATACTTATTCAACTTGTACTTTCACTGGCCGCGCATTTGGGAGCGAGCGGTCAACCCGCCGCGAGGAACTGTCGTACAAACCGTACGAACAACGACAAACAATGTGAAACGGATATTATGCGTATAGACTGAATTATACAAATGTGATAACAAACTAAATTGTTTAAGAGGTCAATGAATTCAGCAAAACTTAGCCGACGTGATCACGAACAAGAGGCGACCATCTCAGTCCTCAAAGATAGCAAGGCAACTGTGACCAGCTGGTTAATTGTGTAACGATCCCGAGACTCGTAATCAAACAGGACAAATGGCGACATTTCTACGACCACCACGAATTTAGTTGGTGCGGATGAAACCTCAGTTGTGGAATTGCATGCTCGTTTGCTATCCTCATCTTATAAAAAACACCGATTTTATCTCTGCCAAATAGATTCCCTGAGTAACTCACTTGAAAATAGCCTCATAATCAAATGGCATATTTGACAACGATTAGACATACGTGAACTACTTGTATCTCTGCAAAAAAGCCGAGAATACTCGGCATGGTCCAATTAAGTCAGTTGGAGGAAAAGACTTCAACGCGTTTATTCCGGTTTGTGAAGATTTATTTTGTCGCGTGTCTTACTAGAATTTTACAAACAATTGCTCAGCTTTTTTTAGAAACAGATATTACATTTAAAAAGCAAAAACATAATCTTAAAATAAAGAGTATTAGACCTCTACTCTACATCTTGGTTTGGTATATAAAGTCATGAGAAACAATATAAGTATTTATAATAACGTTATCGCATTTATAGTATTAGTAAGAAGCGTTTAATACATATAACGATAACTTTACGTAATATAAAGATAGGTGATATCTAGAGAAGTTACGTCACTGGCAAATTGTGTGCCCGTGTCTGTACTACCGGCGCAGCGGCGAGATTTAACCACCTTTCTAGCCTTAGACTGCCTTCCGGGTGTCCTACTATATTCTACTTAAAGAGCAACATGAGGGTTTATATAACTCCTACTAGTTTTCTGGTCATATAAAAAAAATGTGTTTTTGGAATTTGAAGTCTTCTTACCGACAGCCATCGTCTTAACGTCCAAATACTTTTAAAGTTGTGAAAGTTACAGACGCATTTCCTATGTTCAACAAATCTAAGACGTTATTACTGATACATTTTAGAAACAAGGAATGGACTTTTTTTTTTAAATAATAGATCATTTAAAAAAAAAAGAAGAAAGAAAAAACGGCTTAGCTTACAAAAATGTTGCTTATTTTGGCAACAACATTTGCTCTTATGTGAAATAATTATTTTCTTTTATTATTATTTCAATTTATGTGACTCGTTTTCCTGCAGCTTTATCTTGGATATATCCCTAGCATATTTTAGAAATATGTCCTAATAGTCGTCATCGCTCAAAATGCTGGCAATTTTCTTCACATTGACATTGCAGTCCATCCTGTATTCACATTCATGTCTTTGCTTGAAGAATAATGGAATATTGGATAATTTATTAGGATATTAATTGTTCCTGGTCATTATCGCAAGTACAGATGGGCTGTCTGTTAGCCTTCATTTGTGAAAGTATTTATTAAAACCACCATGTCCAGTAAAGATTTGCGCCATGAGAAAGGAAGTATCTTAAGACACTAAAAATAGTCTTTAAAAGTAACCGCGTAAACTAATTTTACGCAGGCAGAGCCGAGGGCAATCCCTATTACATTTATAAACGTATTTGTCACCCACGCTAGTTAGCTAGAGAAGCTTCTCTAGAGTTCACTTGACGTTTTGCGGTCATGCAGCGTTGTTTTTTGAGATGAAAGAAGCAAACGAGAAGTCACAAATGGCCGTTGCCGCCTATGGATTGGACACAGCCGCAACCAACTGGGAACAGAAGGCCATTTCCTGATGCTATCACCGCGCCCTACCACTTAATAAATTAATGAATATTAGGTGGTTTGTAACGGTTAGTAATACCACGCTGCTCCAATCCACATGGGAGCAGCGTGGTGGAGTATGCTCCAGGCCTTCTCAGTTGTGAGGAGAGACCCGTGCCATGAAGTGGGCCACTATGAGTTGCAGCCAGCCAGGTTAGTAATAGTTGGTGAAAGATAGTCATATTCGTTACTTAGCAATAGTCCAATTAGTATCACTAAAAGTAGTGTAGTAGTTGTCATTAACACCTACTTACAGGACTTACTAACAGTCTTTTCTCCCATAGTCCTTTTATACTAACGAATACTGACCAACTAACATTCCTATTAACATGTTATACTAACTTTTTTTTTAGTCCATTCGAGGATTGTCACAGATGATATGGGTGGCAGCGGATGGGTGGAGCTGCAGGCTTGTTTGCTATCTTATTCACAAAAAAACAATTGTATTTGTTAGGTACTAGCCCTTTTGGATACGTTGTTACTCACGAGGACTGAAATGGTCGCGTCTTATAAATGGGTAACTGACAGCCACATTTTTTAGATTAGAACAAAATTCCATAAACAGCAATTTATCTGGGTGTGACGGTGGTACTGCCCTAAGCGAACCGTATACAGGTTCGACCACCTAAATTACCAACCATTTACACAACAGGAAAATCGCACATCGTTCCTAAATGCTTTACTACTCCTGAGGGATGATATGGAACGTATAGTGTGGTAGTTACCAGTTGGGAGAAACTATACCGTTCGCTGGTGCGGTACCACCGCTATATCCATTTCTGCCGTGGATTAATTGTTTTTAACAATTGTGATCCAGTCGGAAAGGTGCAGATGCCGGTCACACTTATACCAGAGTCGACCACCTTAGTCCTCAACGGTTGCGCTCTGACCTGCTTCGAGTAGGATAAATACTAACGTTTACTAACTGGACGATTACAAATATTTACTAACAGGACTAACTCACACTAATAGTCCCGCAATTCGTTAGAATTAAAGTTCAATGTACTGCAAAGACAATCTTCAGTGTTTAAAATGTTTCTGTTTCTCTTGATTTGTTTCGTTTTTTTTCAATAGGTAGGTACTAAGCTGATCGTACGACAATACCCCTTTTGTTGGTTTATTTAACCGTTACCTCTATAGGTAGAGTCAATAGTACCTATAATATCCTATACGTATGTCGTACACCTTCTACATTTTCCTAATAGTATGACATGGCATTTGAGTAGATAAGTATTATTAAGTAATATTGACTCAACTGATATCTACATGTGAGAATCCTAAATATAGATAGGTATATGTCTTTTGGTTGGCAAGTACCAACTACGAAGTCTTATACATGTTTCGGATCAGGGTTGCATAATTACATAATTGTGAATTCAATATAAAATATGCACCAAACTTATCAACCCAAACCTATGTAAATTAACAGTAGCACTCACAAACAATTATATCCTACACTAAGTTTTACTTGGAAACCCGTATTGATTGGAACTAGGTAATGAGAACGAATCTAGTTTTGCCGGTAAAATAGAAGGGCCGAAACGCGCGCGTGTGCCGTAGCCCGCGTTTCACTGGAGGTTTCGGCGACCACCACTCCACAGCTGACGGCGCCGGTTGCAAAACCGTCCACCTCCACTCCAGCAACTGTTATTTAATATAATTCATTCAAACCTGCTTTCTGTGTACGTAAACTTTAATCGGTAACCGGCTCCGCCCGCGTTAAAATCCCTTATCTATACCTCAGGAACCGTGCATTTTTCCGGGATTAAACTCAACTTGCCCCGATAATGTAAATAATAGTTCGAATTCCCCAAATCCCTCTTATTTGGATACTTTAAAAAAATCAATGTTTAGCGGTTCTACTTAGAAGTAAGGTTCTACTTAGAAAAAACGAACTCAGCATTCGTTTTTTTTTGTATGTTACTATTATAGCAACCAAACATACAGCTTCACCCATCCGCGGCCGCCCATGACATTTGTGACAAACCTCGAATGGGTTTCAGAAATGGAATGGAAACCAGAAACCTCGACCGTTAAAGGAACTGGGGATGTTAGTATAGTTAGTATGAGATGTTAATAGTAATATTAGATGGTCAGTATTCGTTAGTATAAGGACTATGAGAGAAAGGACTGTTAGTGTCTGTAAGTCATGTAAGTCGCTGTTTGTGACAGTCCTGTTCGTAGTTGGCCACAGATGCGTTGCTACCCTTGAGCAGGTAGGCCTTAAGGTGGTCGCCTCTTGTATAAGTGTAACCGGCATCCACACCTTTCCAACTGAAAAGCAATTTTCGTAAAACAATATTTTCACAGCAGTAATGGGCGTGGCGGTGGTACTGCCCCGGGCGAACCGTAAACAGGTTCTACCACCGTAATTTGCTTACAACCAATGAACACACACACATGCTCTCACATACTCACACAAGTACAAAATGTGTAACCGACCGAGTCCGGCAACACCACAGAGAATATTAATTTATTTAGTAGTAGGCAACACAGAGCCAGATTTTATGATGAAATAAGTTTAATCTTCGAATGGAACAGCGACCGATTTCAATTTTCATGACGGTGGCATCTTCACTTAGATTATTGAAATCCTCGAGGTCTACTCTTGAATGGCACCGTCCGACCGCGAAGTTAGTTGTCAAACGATCTATCCGTAATCCGTCCGTACAGATTATTTATAAATTGGCTTAAAATTAATTTATAAAAGTTTTAATTAAATATTGAAAGCTTATTAACTTCTGAGGTACCTCACCGAATATAGTCCAAAACCGCGACCGCAAACATATTGAAACTCGGTAAAATGAAATGTCGTGACATTTGTCGTGCCATGTATTTAAAGCGCCCGATTACTATTCTTACTTTTGTCGGGTCGGGTCGGGTGGGGTCGTGTTGGTAGGTGTGTGCTTAGCCTAACATACGTAGTATTTATCTATGGTAGTATCCCTATCACTATATCAAAGACTTCAAAGAGTATAATAATATATACAGGAACAGGAATAGTATAATAATATACACTATATTCATTATTTTGTCTGTGACTTCAACAAAGAGTACAATAATATGCAGTATATACCGATTTCCAAAATTTAGATTTCTTTTACATTATTGTGAAATTATTGATAGTTAAATTATTGAGATTTATCTTTTTATTGCATATTTTCTTAGTTGTGAATTTCGACCAACTAAAGTTATTGTGTTATTTCTTTCGAGTACACGAAGAAAATGGCTACTAATTATCTACCACATCCACCTAACGCTGGCCCTTCTGCACCATCAGATTCGCACGATCTACCGCCGCCGTATTCTGCAGTGGTCGGCAATCCGCAGTATGGCTTCGTGTCGCCGTCCGGTGAGCCGTTCATTGCGGCTCAGGCAGTGTACCATCCCTCACCGAAGAGTTTCACTGCTCCTGGGGTGTACCCACACCCGACGATCGTGACTAACATGCAGCCGCTTGCGGGAGACATGCCGCCACCGGCTCCGGGCATATCGGTGCCGGTAGGGGTGGTCCTGCCAGTGGGTGTGGGTACGGAGCCCACCACTATCACCTGCTATAGTTGTGGCAAAGTTGTCACTACCAAAGTCAAGTACACTACTGCTTGGCACACTCATCTCGTTGCTGGGTCTATTTGTGTTATAACGACGTAAGAATATCTTACTTATTACATCAAGTAGTACTTACGAGTGGAAGTGAAACTTTTGAGAATTGACTAATCCTAAATACCATCGTACCATAGCACGGATGAAATATAGGCACACAATGTGCTCAATTTTTTTTAAAATAAAGTTTATTGTCCTTAACATTGACTCTTACAACTTTGAGGTTTGAGGTGGTAGCACAAGAACTAGGGAAGGTACTACCACCAAACCCATTTCTGCCATGGAATTATTGTTATTCTACAAAAGTGTGCCAATTGGAAAGATGTGGATGCCAGTTACACTTATATCCTGCCAATCCTCAAGGATGGTAATGCATATAAGATCAGCGTCGAATAGTACATAATATTGATTATTAACTGGATGATGGTACTAATACTTGCTAACAGGCCTAACTTACAGTTCTATTTCAGTTTGTGACAGATAGGCTATGGATGGCAGTGGACGGTGGGACTGCTTGCCCATCTGCTGTTCACTATTAGAAAAAGAGAAAGAAAAGAACTTTTTGACTCTAGAAATTTGTAATTAATTAGGTTCCTATCTAACTAATTGTAGTGCTCCAGTTATAATATGCATGGTACAGCTATTTTTCTTTTAGGTACCTTTTTTAGGATCAGTAACCAATTTATGAAATCGCCATTATGTTAAAGTAACCTTGATATGAAATAAACAAAAGCTTCTTGTTTATACTTTTGTCTTTTACAGGGTCTGCTCGCTATGCTGCCTCGGACTAATACCTTACTGCTTTGATACTTTCAAGGATGCAGAGCATTACTGCCCTAACTGCAATACATTCATTGGAAAGAACAGCAAGTGCTAAAACATTGTCAAGCTAAAACAAAAACATGAAGAATATGACTAAAAATAAGAAACCCATTGTTATTAAAGGTTGGTGCCATTATTATTGCTGTATGACTCATTCAAATGAATAATCAAATTTAACATACGTTCTACATGTATTCATAATTATATGTCTAGAACTTACTTAAGAAACATGAAATTCATAGCATTCTTTTCATGTGGTTTTTTAATTTGATATTGTCTTTTTGTTGGGTTGACTTCAAAAATATATTATACCTGAATGAACTAAATGACTAATAACAACATTATAACACTATATTAAGAATTTTATATTTAACTAGATCCTAATTTCATATTAGTAATTTTTTAAAGTTTCAGACATAAATAAAGCACTTACCACAAAAATAGAAATATTATAATTACATTTAATCATATCCACTTGTTTTACCTACAGAATGTAAATTTAATTATTGTCTTTACATTTTAAATCTTTTGTTTAAGAAATATGGTTAGACAGTTTGTAAATTACATTGTCAGTTTAGATTTAAACTATATTTTGTATATATTGTATTTTGTCAAGTTGTCATATTTATAATTTATTTCTTCATACCCATAATTTATTTCTTTTTTCCTATCCTAAATAGAAATTATTTAAACATTTAGACTGATATTTATATTGTGTATAAATCTTTTACATAGATTAGGTATGTATACTTTCTGTATTAAAAGTATGTTTTGTGAATTGCATCATCAAATGTCTAATTTATTTTAAGGAACTTTCATTGATTGTATAAAATATAATAAAGGTATTTTTGTAAATCATAGGATATTGCTTTTGTAGGCTTCATCCCATTGGCGGTCAGCTGTAGGGCATGGGTAATTCCTCACTACTGAGGAGGCCTGGAGCGTACTCCACCACACTGCTCCAGTGCAGATTGGTAAAGCAGGCTGCTAATAAAATTAACAATTTCTCTTTTCAATGTAGTTGCACAAGTACGTGATCATTATTTCCAATCTTCCTTGTTTCAACATTTTAAAAGTACTGTAGATGATGACAATGTCATGCTCATGCATAATTCTATTCAGAAAAGCCAATAAAAGCTGTTAATAGACAACATCATGTGGCATGTAAGCATCCACAATGTTGCAATTTCTTGGTAATCTTAGTTACTGTGAGACTGTATTTTATAAAACAGTGATATTGATTTATATAGACCAATTTTTCATGGAACTTTCAAATCTTTCTTACTACTTACTTTACTTATTGTGTTTAATTACAACGGTTAAGCTATATGTAAGTGTATTCATAGAAAAAGGGAAATAATTGAGTCTTATTAATCAATAGTAAGGACTTACTCTATATCCTTTTTATTTGGGTAAGAATAGAATATTAGTGCTATTATTTGCTTTGTCTACATATAAGCCTGCTTCATGTTATTTATAAATTAATTATATGAATAAAGCAATTCAAGGTCTATTGAAATATTATTTACTATTCAATAATGCTTCTAAATATAATTAATTGACAACAGTTCTTGATATCGATGTTTTATATATTTATAGCATACTAACATGATAACCTTCCTATCATTTTGTGATAAGATAGCACTGGCAAAGTATACTGATAACATAATTTTCACCTAGTTGGGATATTGTAATCAATACATGCTGCACTAAGTTGCTGTCTTGAACAACATGAATAATAGCATAGTTAATGTGACTACGAATAGTAGTTCCAGAAGAGCAGAGTTGATTCTGGAAATGGACTCTATAGGAGTACATAGAGAACCTCCACCTCCATACTCTCCACCAGACACAGCAGTAAACAACCATTCTATAGTTTACCAAACAGTTATAGTACAACCTCAGCTGAAGAATAAACCAATGCTGTTTACCTGCCCTAATTGTCAAAAGAGAGAACTAACAAAGGTGAAATATGTGAACTCACATGCAACCCATATAATATCTGGTTTCATTTGTGGATTTACAATGTAAGTTTTGTTTGAAGCTGATTATGCAATATAATACAAATGATACAATATGATAGAAATTCTTTTGATTTCTTAACAATTTTAATATAGGGTAACTTGTTTCCAGTTGGTGCACGCTCTGCTGTTTTGCTGCAATACCTTATTTAATTCCAACATGCAAAAGAGCCGAACATTATTGTTCTAATTGTGATACATTTTTAGGTACACAAGCAAACTACTGAACTTAATTTTTAATAAGTTCCATTACTATAAGTTTGTCTTAAAATTCATAGTAGTATGTAAAACTGTTTTAATTTAGCAAACATAGTTTAGCACCATTTAAATTTATAAAGTATGTAAAATGAGCCGTACGTTTTGTATAAATATTTTAATATGATCTAATAGTTAAGGAAATCATTAATAAGTCTATTCGACCTAATGTCGCCTGCAATGGCTGAAGGTGGTTTCCATAAGTGAAGAAAAATCAGAACTTGCTTATAAAATATTACTTCAAGGTACTTGTCATTTTAAGACAACTATATTCAGTGTACAATGATTGATTTGTAGCTTACTGGGCTTAGTGAGCACTACGTAAACAGTAGCAAACACTTTTATATCCATTATTTCATTATATATCCATATGTTTAGTGAAATTCTAAAATCTACAAAACAAAATACTTACATGTTTAATCAAATTGCTATTGTGCTGAAAACTTGTAGTTCTTTGCCATGGTGACATTCATAGACCATGCTATGTAATCTAAGCTCTAAGTTGACACTAAATAGTTTCAGTTTAGGAATTTGCAAAAGGATTAAAACATGTAGGTAACCCACATGCATACATTTGTTATTTAAAGTATATATGCCCAGGTGGCCAATGGAAGCAAAAACATTTGTTAATAATTGTTTATTATAAAAAAATATTGAATTCAAAATTTCATTCGTTAGGTACATTAACTGTTGTATGGAACTTGAAGTCTAAAGCAATCTGATGCTATTTTCCATTTGCCTTCAACAGCTACAATTAAAAATGTCTGTTGAAATGGTTTCTTCGTATCTTCGTTCTGATAAGTCACATCACCACATGCTTGGATCAGATACGTCAATTTATTGGCCACCAGTGTATCTGTAATCGGCTGAGCATCTAAGGTCTTAAGCACATGATTACTAGCTGGCAAATCCATTAGAAACTTCTGGATTTTGTCATTGCCATTGACGCCGTTACCATTCCAGACCAATAATCCAGTGTCCAGATAAAGCTTAGATGTTAAATGTCTGCTGTTGTCCACTTGTTTGTAGAATACTCGAGTAAATTCCTCCGCGGTCTCACAGGCATTATCAACATTTCTAACAGCGATTTCAGTAGTCATTATTATTATTTTTCGTAACACGGTAATGTAGCTTTGTTTACTAAAAAATAAAGTTTTCTTTTCAATATTGAATTGCTGTAACTTAAAAGGAAGAGCGGAGCATCCTGACACAGGTAAACATTTACTTAAAAGGATGCCCCCATAGAGTAAACATTATATTGTTAAATATTTTTCAG
>DWLO01002562.1:0-12312 GCA_018245335.1 Dalla quadristriga | reverse complement strand
AAGCGGAAGCGATGGCTATATCTCAATATTTATTAGACTTCGGATAAGGTAAGTATTTTTAATATACGTTTTATTTTCAGGTAAAACGTCTTCATTAGCTAAGCCAATTTTGAAGTTATATTATATTTATAATTATTTCATTCAACATTCATTACTCAATATGTACTTAATTATTTTATAAAACTAAGTAAAAGTAAAGAAAATTCAACTTTTTCGTGTTTCTCTCAGGTCTCACACACGCTTTGGGCGCGGACCATCAATATACAATGTACTCGGAGCGGACCATAGATTCATAGATAATACACTAAAAAAAGAAACATAGTATGATACCTCAGAACAACACGCGGACTTAAACTTGACAATGTCATGTTCACATTGTTTTCTATGGCTATCAAGGAGTTTCTTTTTATTTCTCAGTTTTTATTTATGCACTTATATTATTGTAAATGCATGTATACAAAGTCATTGTATGACATTCAAATTGACCTCCAGGCATCCAAGCCAAAGGCAAGGTTATCTAAGGCAAACCTGTTTTTTAAACCTAACCTGAATACCTCAAGTTTGCAGCTGGCTTTGACCTGTAATTGTTTGTGATTGTGACCGTACTTTTGTGTTGTATGTTGATAGGGTCAATGGTTCTAGGTATTAATTTTAGTCAGATAACGTGTAGGAGCAATGGTGATTTCCGAGTGGTACAAATTTCTAATCTAATCTTTCTAAATCTAATTGAAAGGGTCCAATTTCCGAATACCAGGCAAACCTCTGTTTTTCATATCGATACTTATTTCGTAGCTACTTGCTTTTACGATGTAGGAAAACATCGTGAGGAAAGCTGCATGCATGGAAGTTTCATAATGTTCTCAAAGGCGTGTGAAGTTGCCAAATTTAGCCTATGTGGTAGACCACTTCTCAGTCCCAGAGGAGACACGAGCGTAGTAAAAGTGGGCCGGTGATGAATTGATGATGAAGTGTCTGTTGAAACGCTCAGTTCCGCGGCTTGGGTCAAACTTTGCGATCAATGACGTTAAGCAACGTCGGCTGCGGTTAGATGCGTACTGTAACTGCAAGTGCCATTAGCAAAATTCAGAGCTTCGAAGAACACTTAAGTGAGTCTCGAATCTGCATCGTCGCGAACGTACGCTACCACCAACGCCACTACTGGTGCAAAGTGGTTGACAACGCTAGAGGCCTCCCCAGTTGCGAGAAGAGCCGGCCCTGCAGTCGCCATTGGGTTGTAACCAAACCTTGAACTACTTGAACCTTGAAGCACTAAGTAATTCGAAGAAGTAAAGGTACTTCACATTAATTAAATAATTACACATTATGCAGCAATAATCACACATCTATGCAGACCCTGCAAAACGCAATTAGCGTCATCCACATACCACATAATACTTATGTGCGAAAACGAATGTGTGTCACGCAGTCACGACCAGTACTCATTACCATTACCAATGTTGATGTATGAAGTAACGCGGGTTGCGCTGCGCGCGCGCACTCAAGGTGGATCAGGCAAGGTCCGTCTGATCCGCTCTCCGAGTAACGATAGACAATAAGTGAAAGTTACATCCCGAACGCCGAGTGGAACCTAAAAACTCAACCCTTTTTATGTCCACCAAGAATTATTACGTACTGGTGAAGTGTTTGAAAACATCAACATGTTATCGAACAATGCTTCCGTTTTAACTTATCGACGGTTAAAAATTCTAATCGAAATCACCTGCACTGCAAACGTAGCGTCGGCTGGTCGACGCGATGTGTGTTTCGTAAACAACACAAAACAATTTCACTTAATCATCACTATCGCTCTCGCGGCACAGTTCACTACCTCGTAAGTCGTCCATTCAAAAGGTGTGTGCATCGACAGTTGCAAATTGCGGCAACAGGTCAGCCGCGCTACGTCGGAGGAACTAAACTGGTTTGGTCGGTACCTCGTCGTGCTACGTTCGAGTAGCGCGAGTAGCGTGCGACGCCCCACCATGCCGGGACGCGTAGGACAACCTTCGATACTAGCATTAAAAGCTCCGTACTGGTGTTCTTGATGCAACGTCGCACAGGCGTTTAAATATTCATGACCATTTATCATTTACTCATAAACATAACATAAAGATAGTTTCCAACCCATGCCATAGACCTCGACACTACCTCTGCGTTATAACTCATAAGCTAACGCTTGCACGTATTTGCTGTTTGCTCTGCGAATTACAACAGGTGTATAAGTAAAATCAATCTGGAGTCTAGACTGGAATCACTGATTAAGTTATAGTACCTATGGGTACTGGAATCTCGACCCACAATTATGTATTTAGACGACATAAAAGCGCCGTTCGGCCAGAGATTCAAAGGCCCCTACAGTTTTACGAGAAAATTTTGTCGGCAAGAGGTTCTATATATAGGTAAAATTTCAATGCAGAGATGCCATCGCATAGAGCTACAATAAATGTAGTGTAGTTAAAAACGGGTAAGCAGTAGGTACCTATAACCTACACGCCAAAGGATGCATAAAAAATTTAAAAACAACAGTTTTGCTTCTCATTTTATTAGCTTTTTGTTAATAATCGGTTATTCCAACATAAAATTAGTATAAATGTATCGAAACTGGATTTCCAACTTCGCAACGGTCGCAGTAGTACCTACCTACTTACAGAGATGAGGAAACTTAGGATTAATAATTGATTGAATGGTTTAGGATCTGGAGATCATTCTCTAAGATAACTTTCTGAGTAGACCACGCAATCGCACACATATTTATTATATAGACGAGACGGTCCCAACGGCGATTTTATTTTGGCATCTACAAAAACTCGAGAACTATAACATTCCAATCATAAAATAATAATGACTCAGGCCGCATTTTCGACGACAGGGATGGTATATATCGTATGCTTAGTGATATACTGGCTATAGGTACTCGAAAAAGTAGATTTTTGGGAAAACGCAAAAACCCCTTCTGCTATTTTGTTCGGTGCAAAAACACAGAATGAAAGAGACCCATGTTAGCTGTGTCAACATAGAAGGAGAATGTCGTTGTAATTTCAATTTGAAATCATAGATGACGTTAACAGAAGCCTGTGAGTATCCGTAACTCAATTCGAGTCTGTCTTATTAGGTCTGTATATCATAAAGCATGCAATATTTATAGTTTATGTTATGGTATATTAGTTTATTGACGACCATACGACGTTCTTCCTCCTTTTTATATGATCGCTCCCACGGTCGCTGAATTCGAACACGCGGCCTCATAATTGGCCTGGTACCTTATGACGAAATAAATAATTTCAGTTCATTCGGAAGTCGTCCAGAATATTCTGTGACTAAAATAGTTTTATTTGTAAAAAAGTTTTCATTATACCCGTATTTTTAGAAATCTACCTATTACATTAAAATGCGTGTATCCTATTACGCGCACATTGCTTAATAAACGTACGACATGTAAGGACATTAGCATTGAACATCAGACAATTTTATCGACTCCATTAAATGCGTAACCTACTCAAAAAGCATTTTCACGTGAAGCAACAAAACGAACGTCTAAACATGTAACCTGCGCCGACTTAATCGAATTGAGCTTTGGTTTACAACAACAAAGTCTATTCCGTTACAACAATAGTTATCTTTTAGCAAACACTACTTGATTGGACTTTATCAGTTACATATTTTACATCATACTGTGTTTGAGCTACACAGGTACACAAGTAGTGGCTGCGAATAATAATAATAATATAGACATGTAAATTCACATTTTTCTTATATAAATATAATAGTAATCGTACAATTCGTAGAATTATACCTGTACAAATAGACAACCAGCTAAGATTCACAATAAAAACACTTTTAATTTTCACATCCTCCAAAGAAAAATTTCCCATTCAAATTAAATTTTCTAGGGAATAAATTAACAGACATCGATTAACTAGTTTCAATTTTCTTAGTCTTTACAACCGAGTAACGCCACCGCGGCGTACCGTATTATACATATTTTATACACTGCGTAAAACTCTTGATACAAACAAAAGAAATTATTTTTTAACACACTTTGCGCTAGAAATACAACAAAGTTACACTTACACACTACATACTACAATGCTTGATTATACATACAGATTGCCGAGAAATTAACACTTGAGAGTTCAATTTAATTTTCTACCTAATATTTATGTAGTTATCCAGAAATATTTAAATCAACACACTTGACACTTTTCACAGCCGATGGCGGGAATCACAACCCGACACACCCCAGAACCTAGTTTACATATTCTTCCGGCAAATCTTATTTTTCAAAATTAATAAAATGAGTGACAGCGTCGCTCCATGTTAAGTTGACAAGCTGTGGGTCCCGGGTTCGATCCCCGCCCGCGGCAGACATTTATTTGGCAGAAAAATTATTGTATTCGGGCCTTGGGCGTTATTTAATATCCTAATTTGTTACGTTCTATTTGAATGTATTTCTCCGTCACGTGATAGTAGTTGCACCAATTTTCACCACTGTCTGAACTACGCTAAAATGGGACGCACTGAAAACCAGTGCCTGAGGTCCTGTATTACAGCATATATTGAGTGCGTTCCATTTTACGCCAGCGCACACATTATTTCCTTTTTATATCCAGATTGCTTATTGTTATTACTATCAATTTGGCCAAAATGCTGATGATTAATTTAATTTCATTTATTATCTTTATTTTTATGAATTTTGTTAAAATTTCTTTTTTATTGTTATTTCTGTGTTGCAACTTAACGGTAAATAAGGAATCTTCTGTTCTATTCTATCTTCTAAATTGTTTTGTTTTCTGTGTGTCCGCCACCCACAACTGGGAATCCTAGTGAGGGGGAGTGTGTAAGCGTTTATTAATTGCTTTTAGTTAAATATTTTTTATATATGGGTTCTTACGTCACTTTGTGTCCAATCGGACCCATTATGACGTGATCGAGTTTTTGCGTAACTACTAGTTTTTGTGCCAATTTTCTTAAATGTACATCATTTTAACTTTTTAAAGATACAATTTCATTTTGGGTATGTATATTGTATAGTGCCATAAATCCATTTAACCAAATTCTATATAGGTGTAGTATGTACCCGTAGTATTTTTAAAATAACAACAGTATAACACAATATCGCAAGCCGCGTCTGTCGATATATTATCTGTCTGTATGCGCACAATTTTCCCAATAAAACTACCGATTTCAGTACCGATTACTGAGGAATCACCGAGGAGTAATAATCGTGGAAGGATATTTCATATAAGACGATGCTTTGCCTCGCGACTTCCGCCGGCGTAAAGTTCCCTTATCTATCCCACAGACTCTTATTATCCGAGATAAAAAGTAGCCGTGCCACTCTCCGGTCTATGAGCTAACTTTATGCAAATTATCACGTTGATCCGTTACTCTACTACTGTGTAGGATAAACCAACAAACACATTTTCAAATTAATAATCATATAACGATCCTAAGTTGTCAATGATCCATATAAGTACCTAGTAGAACGAGCAGATCTAGCTGCCTCAGTGAGAATAACAACCATACAATTATTTCACACTGTACCGTACCTACATTCCTACAGCGGTCCTACAAGACGCTGTCAGCCAGTATTCCCGCTCGCGAGTTTGCTTGTCCTTCTGTGTTAAATAGGGAATCGGACAACTTTTCAGAAACTATTTAAAATAAGCCGTAATATATATAACCATAAGAATTATTATTTTACACAAATAATAGCCTTTTTTGTACCCAAAACGATGTCTTAATGTTATTCCTTTAAAAATACAATACATTGTCACTTCAGAACGCGTGACCTCATTTGTGGGGTAAACAAACTTTATTTACGTACTCTGCTCACTTATTTATGAGAACATTCGAAAATTTTTAAAGCGACTACTTATTTTCTTAATCCATAACTTTAAAAAGAAAAGCCAAGTTCTGCGCGGAGTTATGTTGTTTGTTTACTTGAGGTCACGGGCTAAGATTTGAGTCTCGTTTGACATGGTGAACACATAAAAAATATTAGCATTATTGAACTTTATTTATTGATTTAAAATTATAAATCATAATTATTTTTCAAAAATCTTTATATTGTGGTCGTGTTATTTTACGAACATTCTTCCTAACATTTATGATATTTATCTGATTGTTGTCCGGTCGCCTATTCAACCGAACGCATACAATTACACTGCTATACTTGCATCGGCGTATATAATACGGAAAGGACCCTCACCGGATTATCAGTTCGAATTAAATATTTATCCAAGTAAAATATATTATTTGAGGTAGAGACACTATTTCTGGTGGCCGAGTTGGAATGGAAATCTCAATGCGGTTTAAAAATAACGAATAATAGCGATGTATGAAACACGACGAGGCTTTGGAATGGGCTCGGACGCTCGAACTCGGTCGGTTAAAGATTAAAGCTTGTAGGATTTAACACGGGCATGGTCTGCAACTTAAATTAAGGTTATTATGCACACTTATATTTTTATAAATAAGCAAGGGGTTGGCTGCAATAATTACATAACATTAATATATTAACAACACCAAGAGTAAACGGTAACAGCAAACAAATAATTGCACTTTCGAACACATTAGGCGAGCGGCACTCCGCCATTGCTTATAGTAGACCACCCAATCTTTAGGAATTAAGTAATTACTATTATTTCTAGGCTTAACACTTACTATTGAAATCCCATACCGTCCGGTACAGGCGTACTGGATATTTGGGAGCACAGCATTATTACGCAGTAACGTGCTTCTTTCGTTAGAAAATTGCAAGTCAGACTTATCCATGTATCTCACGCCGTGGACGTATGACTCCCTTAGAATATATTTGCTATTCACATAAAAGTTCCCATTAGATATGTTACATATACAACGTCTTCCCTAAAACCATGTACAGTTAATGTTATGAGGAGAATAGGTTGCAGCCGCGGCATATTCAGTCGCGTTACCTGACACAACACTTTACATTAGTCCGGTTTCCATCGTGGATACGCGAAAATTATTAATACACAGAGACCGACGACCTCGAACCAAAAGACGTGTATTCTCTACACCCCCGACGTTACGATCGCAGGATACGTACGTAGCGGTGTCTCTACACATATTCGCATTGGCACTCTATGGACACAGCCCGCGCGCTCCGCTCCGCCCGGTTTAGTCTACTTGCAACATGCAACCCGAACTTAGCCGATCGCCATCGTTCGAGGTCGCACAATGTCCACCTACGCTAATATGGTGTTGGGCAACAACAACAGATTATTCGGGCAGATTCCGGCAAGCCGAACGACTCACTCCCGCTTTCCCCACAGATACTATTCACGTCGTCCGCAAGTGGAACATATTGGCGGTCCGAATGTGTGTGGAGACACCCTACCGTGTCGCTCGGGCGAGGAGGCGTCTGTCCGGCGTGACGTCATCGGCCGAAGCTCCGGAGCAGGGTGTGCGGGGCGGGGCGGGGCGCGCGGGCCCCCGCCTGCCACTAGGCGCGCCGCGCCAAGCCGCCCGTGCCCGCGAACACGCCGCCGCGCGCCGCGTACGTGCCGCCGCCCGACGTCGCTGCACAGACAACATATATTTAAATACCGTATTGTTAACTTTATGATATATCAATATATATAATATTATGAAATAACCGTTTTTTTGTCTAATACTTCAATTAAGCATGCTTACGACGTAAAATTGACTTACGACGGTTGTTGTGGTCAATCTGAAATTAACCTTATCTTAGCAGTTCCGCAGTCAATAGGTGCAGGACCCGTGAGAAAATTGATGACTGCCCTGTATGGTGGTCCAGTCCGGTGACGCTGTAAAAGCCAATACTGCCATCTGTTCATACGGAAAAAAAGCACTGGCGGTTTTTCGGAAGGCTCCTTCCGTGGCCATATTGTGTAGCATATTAATTCACCTGGCGTTTAGGACTCCCCAGAAATCGCTTTTATGGCAGACGTAAAATAAATATGTCTGTCTGTCTGTCTGTGATATTAAAATTAAGGACAATACAATACCTATGCTATTTATACGACACCAAAACATATTCAACCGTTTACTTACTGTATAACGGTTTTTTAGTTACAGCCCTTAGCGTCTGTACCCCATGGGTTCCGTTTCAAAAAACTATTCCCACTTTTCTATACAACATTTTCTATACATTGAAATTTCACGCGGGAGAAGTCACGAGCACTTCCTAGTATGCAATAAACATTTAAATGCCTCACCTTGAGTGGGGAACGGCAAGCAGTTGGACTTGAGCACTTCTTCGTGGTTACCGTACGCACAAAACTTAACAACGACGGTGCTAGCAGAGGTGCCAGTGATCTCAGCTTCATAGAACTGTAAAAATACAAAATTACTGAAACATGGGCATTCACAATGAATTCTTCTACTTCCCACAACACTAATACCGCCTTCATTGTTCTCTGCTTAGCACAAAGGTTGACCTGTAGAGAGTTCTGTTAGCATTAGGTCCGCCTTTCATACCTATGCGGCAGTGTGGCTTAAGCCCCAAATTGACACGCATACTCACATTGTTATCTTCCCAATACAACGCTAGGCAACGATCGCCCACTTTCCAGTTTATATCAGCGACACCCAGCATGGCACGGGCCTGTTCATTGACGGCAGCGTTCTGGAAGCCCAGCAGAGAGCCCGGAAGGAAGGGCCCGCCGGTCCGCATAGTCGTGAACTCCTGCGGCGTTCCTCCGTACCCATACTGGCGGTTATCGTAAGCCGGCTGCGTGCTGCCCATGTAGTTCATGTTTGGGTACATTGGACCTGGTTGCTCAATGTAGCCGTTGGTCTGTTGATGCTGGTGCTGTCTGCGCTGATACGACTGCTCCTGGTATTTCTGGACATCATCGTTCCGTCTGAACGGAGGAACATCCGGTGTTGCCTGTGTGGGCATGTACGCCTGCTTGGGTGGATATACTTGTTCCAGATGGGGCGGATAACTGCGCGGTTGCACCTCCTCATTAGGCCGTAGTGGATTCGAAAGAAGATTTAAATTTGCCGTTACCTCCACTAGGTTGTCTATATTGTGATCATTTCGATAATTCTGCGATTGGTGCAATTTATCATTCATATTTCTGTCATTTCTCATGTTTCTATCATCATACTGAGACGGATATGAAATGTTGTAATTAATGTTATAATTGACATTATTGGATTGCATCTGCTGCTGTTGTTGTTGTTGATGTTGCTGTTGCTGATGATGGTATTGTTGCTGATGGTGTTGTTGTTGGTGTGATTGTTGATGTTGTTGTGATACTTGCTGATGCTGCTGTTGTTGCTGCTGTTGTTGTTGTTGATGTTGATGGTGTTGTTGCTGATGATGTTGCTGATGTTGATGTTGCTGGTGTTGATGTTGCTGGTGTTGGTGTTGTTGGTGTTGATGTTGTTGGTGTTGATGCTGTTGATGCTGTTGATGTTGTTTGTTTCTCTCTTCCAACTTTCTTTGAAATCGTGGTGGTTTTTCATTTTGGTTTGGATACTTCCTATCCTCTCTATGGTGATCATTGGAGTAATGACCGCGATCCTTGTATCTGCTATGCCCATCGTACCTTGATCCAGTACGAGAGTTATTTTTGGCACTATGTCTATCTCTACCACTAAAACCCCTGTCAGATCTTTCCTCAGAATTCGAATTATACTGACGGTTATTCTTATCCTTGTCTGGTACATTAGGAAGTTTGTCTTCCAGGAAATCAAATAGTGACACTTTTCCTGATGGCTTTACATTTATTCCATCATCATCATTGGCTTCCTGTTTACGACTCTTGCGTTTTGGTGGATCAAGATCTTTTTGCCTGTCTTTCCTGTTTTCAGAATTATCCCTCTTCTGTAGCATTCTAAGCGCTCTATCGACATTGTTCTTTGTATATTTAAGTGCATTATCAGCTTGTTCTTCGGTAAATCCAGCGTCAACAAGCTTTTGCACATTTGCATCTAATAGTGGCTTGGTACCACCGCCAAATACCTAGAAAATATACAAAGTTAGATTATAATTCCATTAAAAAATTAATACATTTATGATTTAATACATTACAAAAATATTGAGTGCAGTAAAACATCTCGATATGCAGTAGGGGGGGTAAAATTAGGTAAGGCGCATTGAGTTACAGACTTGGTGTTTACAGAAGTGACATTATTGATCATCAGGAATATAAAACTTTTACCTAAAAGTCTGCATTATTTATTTTATTTTTACTATCCCTAAATTGTCTCTTATTGTTGTATTGTTTAACACATCAAGCAAAGATAGAACAGAGTTTCTTCAACTATTATGAAAACTATATGTTTTCTATTTGAACTCAAAACCCAAAAATTATCTCAATTACTTACAAGCATACTTTATTACACATTTTATTACATATGATTACCTTTTTGACACCGGATAGTCTCTGCGCTTCAGCAATGGCCCCCTTTCTTTGAGCTTCAAACTCAGGATTTTCTTGTTTAGAAGGTTCTTGAAGGCTTTTAAATTGTTTATCGACTGTAACAACTTCTAAATGTTGCCCAAATGGTATCCAAGGGGGTGGGCCACCTTCTATGCCAATACCACCTGAAATATGATTTTTTAATCTCAGTTGTAATTATAAACATTTATTAGCACTTAGTCTAAGAAATGTCACAACACAACAGAACAAAACTAAAACTTCAAATAAAAATTATCAAGTTACATCATATGTGCTTGGCGCAGCTGTTCAGACCGCCTTAAAACTGAATGACTTGAGATTGACCTAACAGATTTTTTATGCTGTATTTAAATTTTTTAGTTGTAAGATTATGGTGCTTTTTAACATTTATGGGTTCACCAATGGGAAAGTGACTTTAATTTCTATCATCTAACTTCTGCCTGCATGGTAAAGTTACCAGGTGGGCCGGGTGGTCACCTAGGGCGGTACCACTGCCACACCCATTTCTACCATGAAATTATTGTTTCCAACAATTGTGTTTCGGTCGGAAAGGTATGGATGTCAGTTACCTTTATATCCAATGCCACCATCTTAATCCTCAAAGGTACAATACAATACTCTTTATTGTACACCAAAAAATAAAGGCACAAAGTACAGTAACATAAATACAGTGACAATATACAAAAGGCAGTCTTATAAACAATCCATATTTTAATTCCACGAAAGAACCACCTTAGTGAATAGACAGGCCAGTAAGTAGGACAGTCCTTACTGAAAAACATACACCAAACATACATACAGCAGGCTAGAAGAATAAGAATTTTCTCAAATAAAAAATTGGAATCAATTAAAACTCAATATCAACAAAACCCATCAAAAGTTCTATATGATAAATTGCAGATACCAAAGCCAATTATTGGATCACTGACAGTCAGTGTGATAGTTACCTGATAGACAGTTAACTGATAGAGTTATCACTTTCTTAAAGCCTAATACTATAGGTTAACCTTTCAAATGCCTCCTAGAGGTTTGCATTGAGTATTGTATTGTTTGCCATGCCGTTACAAACAAATACACAATGGTATAGTTGGTATACCTATTCATTTCATTTAAAATATTTACTTCAGACTGCTATAACCCCTGGTATGCATGACCACATATCAACGCGAGACACATTTGATTTTCTATTGTGTCTACGATTCTTGCATTCTAGAGGTTAATTTGAATGGTAAAATCAGTTAACACACTTAACTTACCTCTGGTATGCTTGGCAAGGCTCCGATTTAGTTCCCACTTGTCAATCATGTGCGACACTTTCCCGCCCAGCACTGTTATCACACCGGGAGACAGCCATAGGATGGAGTGGCACACCTCGAGACCTTCGTTGTTTAACAGCAGCTTGGTACCGGGAGGTGTGTTGATGTTGACGGCGGGGATGGGGCTCGTCTCCAGCCCGGTGCATGTCGACTTTCCATCGTGCAACGTCAGCTTCAACATACGCGGCGCTGACTTTGATTCCTCGTTCGCTTTCGGCGCCGAAACATTCCGAATCTTCTGAATTTGAACTACTATCGGCTTCTCTAACTTACTCGGCTCCTTAAGAAAGTCTTCGGGAAACGAGGCCTCGCCTATGTCCCTCAAGTCGAACTGAAAAATTACGTGAACAATACGTAAGGTAATAATACTTCTATGCAATGGACTTCCCCATGCCGAATCGAAAAATTTGCATCACTGACATACTTACATCTAAAGCTCTGGTACTAAGAATATTTACATCGTCTATTTGACCATTTTCGGTAATAATATCAAGACCTTCTTCACTCAAGTGCCTAGAAGAATCACACAATCGTTATTAGCAATAATAGCAATACACACAATAAATATCTGGTTAATTGTATTTTATTTACCAGCCCAA
>DWLO01002561.1:0-12319 GCA_018245335.1 Dalla quadristriga | reverse complement strand
CAACAGCCGAGAGCATACAATATTTTTCTCACTAATTTCATGATTTTACTTTTCTTAAGCATTCAATAACATCAATATCTAATACCATTATACGTTTCGTATTGTCACAAACATTACCATCGCTTCATGCTTAAGCGGGCATTATTGCTATGATAAAAGAAGCGGCGCAAGAAAATCATAACACAACACCCTTTTATCACACCCTAAATAATATACTTGGATACCCGAGTAACTTGCACTAAATATCTATGTAGGCCCAGTGGAGTTGGAGTTGGTGATTCATATCGAGTTGCAGTGACCGGATAACATCAGATTGGAGTGCATGTCCGTTTCCAGTACATATTTTTTCAATTAAAAATTTGATGTTACACCTTGATATACAATGTAATTAGAAATTAATTGAACACCGAATTACGCAAATATTATAATTATTAACATTTATCATAATCATACCATACCTAACATCAGTGATATAAGGACGTCATATGAACGTACACACATATGCATTTACTTACTTCATTACATTACATAACCAATATATTTCACTACAAGTCAAACTTAGGACAAATAATATTTAATATATTATTACCACTCGCTCATCACGGAATCTCTAAAACGCTGAAGCCTTCAAACCTGAAATACCTATGACCTGCACATCTCCCATACGATCTGGGGACGCTGAGAACGAAGAATTTGGCTGGCTTACTTAGTTTGGTAGGGTTGTGTTTCGTGTATACCTAGTCTGACGTATTGCTGTCGATTACCGATGATCAGTTGCGAAGCTTCGCGAGTGGGATATCGTTTCTTACTTTATCAAACGCCTTCCAAAAAATCAAAGTAGGTATAGAACGTCACAGATAAATATTCGATAAGGATTAAGATATTCCTGTCCATAGACATCTTGCTATATTTGGTAGAGCCTCTACCGTAGAGGGAATTATGAGGGCCAATACTGCTACGTGGATTCAGCTTGTTTATAGAACGGGTGACGTCTGCAGGGATAATCTCTACCAGGTTCACGTGATGCATTAAAGATAACTTTAATGTGTTTAATAATTTTACAGTGATTTAGTGGGTATATTCTTACTTAATATACGGCACAAAGACGTGCTCTTTCAGCTCCTGTATATTTTCTGAAGCAACATTTCTTTACATCGCGATTATTTTGTTTGCTCATGCCTATTCAGATGTTACCAATTCAAGCAAGTGTTAATTTTAAGTTTTAAAATGTAGGAACTCTGAAATAATTTTTCTACGTAGGTAACTACCTAGTTCATATGAATTAGTTTTTATTTTATTTTGAATACTTTTTGTACACCAATAGAGTAGGTAACAGTAAAAATGTATTATCTTATTGAGAAAATCTATACTCAGTTAACACAATATACTAGGTCATTCAAATGTACTCACGTGAGTAACGTAGGTAACAGTTGTGTAAGTTTAATCGACAGCATACATGAATTCCATGCACCGTTGATAATCCAAATTCAATGACGATTTTTGAAGGATTGTGCTCTTATAATAATGGAGTTAAGTTAATAGTGTGTTTTCAATTCCACTAATTTTCCTTCATTTATAGGATTATGAACCTAATTTTTGAAGATATATTTCTTGACTAATCTTGACTAACTTGGTCTAAGTTTGAATAAAACGATAACACAATTATTAGAAGTTTTCTTGAGAAAAATAATTATGAAGTAGTCACCTAGAATCCAATTATATTCCATTTTCTATGCCACTACTGTATTTTCATGCATTAGTTCAGGGAATTATTTGTAAAATGAAAATTAAAATGCTGTTTGGCGCATACTTTGATTATTTTCGAGTGCGCGCTCCTATAACCATCTAACCATTTACGTACATACAATAGTTGCATCACTGTAATTTTAAAACTCCATAGTCCTCCGTGATTGGTCTGTGATCCGTCCGCTTTAAAGCGAGGATCCATGTATCGCCTTAAACACGTATGAGTTATTATTATTATTGCAAACTGAACTGGAAGGAAGATCAAAAATGGCATCAAAAAAGATCTGCTCTAATATTGGTAGATTAGCTTCAGTGACTTTCGAACAGTGAGCGCGCAAAAATATTAAAATGCCGAATTGTTTGATCAAATTGTCGCAATTATCCAGGAAAGCTTGGTAACCACTAATATAACTTTAAATATTTGTTAACATAACGATAACTTGGAACTACGAGTACCTTGTAACTTACGCCGTTTCTCGCGTATTTTGTTCAGAACATTCCATCTTGACATTTGACATAACTTGTAAAAGACATGAAACGGAACGTGGCTGCGCACACGTCAGGCAGCAAGACGGTAAGAACTAGGAGGGAGTAGCGCGCGCGTAGCACGTCACACGCTGACGTCACTGCCGCGCCGCCTCCCTCCACCTCTCATATCCTCAGTGATTCAGTGATAAACACGGCTAGCCGACGCCTCCTTGTCAGAAATGCTGCGCGTTTGATTCGTTGCCGAAAATCTAGAGCTGCCTTCATGCATCTTTGCCTGCGACACATACAGCACAAGTGAGCCCTCAGAGTGTTTGTGTGCTTATTTATCTACAACCAGCTCTATCTTACGTGACCCGAATGGCCTGTTACAGATGTCAGCCATCACCGCACGAAGAGCGGCGGTTTTATCACATCTTAGAAAATGACTGAAGGCCCTCTGGATCGTCATGTCAAGCCGGTGAGTGCCTGATCGCAATAATATCGAGTGGGCAAGCCGGAGCTCTTAGCGCTTTCCGTGCGTGTGTTGACCGTGACTAAAAACGCGGGGAATGTTGATGACTGCTCGACGTTCGGCAAACTTACCGACTGTTATCTGTGAACATTTGGCGCGACCGGAATTATCAAGTCTGTATTCGTCATATTTTTATACTTACAATGCGTATTGCCAGTTGCATTACCGCTCATATAAATTAGTGTTGCTATTTAAATTATATCCATCCTCTTTGACTAACACTTGCTTATACATCCTAAATAACCATTTAAAGTACCTACCTACTTAGACATGGAACGTATACTTATTTACTTTACGAGTAACAATAAATATAATAAAATTGTAGAATTAAATAATTTCATTATTCATTGAAGTATTGTGTTCATGCTTTATACCTACTTATACAATTTACGAGACCAAATTGATGTGCTTGAGAAGGTGATAACCTGAGGTGAGAACTCTATCGGGCAGCGCAAGGGACATTATTGTCGGCTGTCAATGCATATTTTTTATGGAAGTTTTGGCAAACATGTCATGGCTGGCCGATTTTTTTTAGTTCTAGTTAACAAATTGCTAACAGCCTATAAGATCAAACACAAATGCGATACATCATAACGACTAAAAACGAACACAGGAATAAGTACAATCATATCTATCTATAATATAATAAATCTGTATCTTTTTCAAATCCGTACATTAAATATTTTTTGAAAATTACAATGCAGGGGCTTTCTTTGTCGATACAGAAGCCGAAACTTTTTTTTTTATAGTTGTATGTCTGTCTGTCCCTTTGAACGCGCGTCACGCATCACACCTAAACTACCGAAGGGGTTACTTTGTATAGTAATTACTTATACTCTGGACTAACATTATTATTATAGGCTATTAAAAATACTGGAAAACTTAAATTTGTGACTGTATAGTTTTAAGCAACTACTGGTATGCAATAAAGAGTTCACATGCTACCCACTTTTTACGGCGTGCATATACAATGTCATCTGAAACGGAGGTAGTCTGAAAATTACATGTGTAGGGACATTGAGATGTGCGCCGCGCTATCTTTGCTACACTCTTACGAGCTGCGATCGCCACAGAGCATGCCATATCGCGAAAGCGATTATAATTGATTTAGAAATCTGTTTTTTACAAATAGGTGATAGAATATACGGACAAAAATATTGTATTCAAGAAAAAAAGGGGTTTAGTATACAATCCGTAATAGTTAAAAATGTGAGTAAGTAAATAACATTTTCTTGTAACTATTTGTAAAAGCGAGCCGTGATTGCCGAGTTATCATAAGTATTTCATCAATTCTAAATGGTGGACTACTGTTGAAACAATATAAGTGTTGTATTGTATAAGTATTGTATTGTACACTCGTTTAATAATAATGTGTATTAAAATATACAATCGTTTTTGTTGCTCTTCAGATAACTGATCGTTATGCAGCCCCAACGGGCGCCGATGACCTACCAAATAACTGGTTTTAAGAACATAAACCCATGAATGAGTTATCAGTTATGACCTGTACACGTACAGCATGCATGCCGTTATGGCGTTAAACCTATCATAGTTAAATAAATAATTAACTTTAATTTGAATGTCGTACTTTATAGATCAAGATTTGAAGCAGAATGTTTCAAATCATAATGTTCCCATATTATAATTTGATAGTTAGTTCTTACTTATTTATCAATAGGTACACAAACCTTATGTCAACAAATATTATTATCAACGAACACTAGACGTTTTGATAATAATTTTACTGGTAGTTACACATAGCAAGATAAAGATAAATCAATTGGAATTGAACACTAGCTATTCCTCGTCGCTTCACTCGCTTATTCTTTATTTCCATTCATGGCACTAGGGGTAGAATAATTGATTTCTATAAACCATCAATAATTACTCATTTCATTAATAATTATATATAATGCAATACAAAATTAATTTATTGCACACCAGAAAAAAGATACAGATCAAATTTACAACGTAAAGGTCGTACAATTTATTAGCTAGTTTATCATAGCGGGGTGAAATAGCTAGAACATCTTAATTGTACTTACAAAAGTTTAGCTAGCCAGGTTCGAGTTAGTGCACCACATTACATTAATCAAATGGTCATCGTCAGGAAACATGATGAGAAGGACATCATTAACACCAACACAAATGCTAACCACTTCAGCGATTAGTAACTACCTATTTCCAAGACTGCGGTGCAAGAAAAACTACGCTCGCTTCGAGTGAACCAATTTGCGAGACATTTTGGCAACACTATAATAATATTATTATTTTATGGACAACTTATGCATAGCGGTTTCCGGGGGCCCCAAGTGTTAGTTCACTAAAAAAACTAACTTCACACATTACTAGCTATTCCACGCAGATACACACATAAACACCACTTTTCAATCCTTTTCAACTTGCCATCGCACCCATGTATCCCATCTCGGCGTAGGAACTTGCATACAAATTGCAAGATTGGTTGTCGCTTATGATTACTGTTCCGGACCATTGGCTCGTCGCATGATGTTATATATAGTACTTACTAAAGCAATCTCAATAAGCAGATTATATAACGCAAAAAGATTTTTCAATTGTTTGATTTATAATTCTTGAGATTAACGCGTTCAAAGCTACAAAGTATACTGCTATATAATATGGATATAGATACAGATAGATTAATATACTAGTAAAGTTACAAGTGGAATGGAACTGGCATAAAGCTACGTACGTTATTTACGAGTATAGGTATAGGTGTACCTTATGCACGTAAAAGTGATAATATCCATCATTATGAATGCGTCAGTGCAGTAATCAATCGGCAATAGTAATAAATAAATGCATGCATGACCTATTGTTGCTATCGTATTATTTTTATAATAAGTAGGTACGTAGAGTTCAATAAACTAATTTTACTATACAACAAAACGTATTGTAGATAAGTATTACTAACGAATGTTGCTTAGTAAACGTATTTTTATTAATGTGACTTACTGGATGTCAGAGCCCAGTCATCCATACTGCTTGCAGCAATGAATGGAAAAAAATCACTTGCTGTAGTAACCTTGCCTGCAGTTATTAAATTACATACATACCTCTTTTATTTTATTTTTTCTTTCTTCATATGATGAGAAGTTGACAGTTAATTTGACATTTTTACAACAAAGAAGAGATTTATTATAGAAGCTGTAAAAGTTGTGTCGACGAAAAATTAAGGTAAATACACTCAGTTTATTTTATAATTTATAGTTAATATTATCTTGCAATCATTCTTCAGCCAGAGGTCAGGAACACTGACTGTTGATAAACAGGGACCCTGCCAATATAAACCTGCTTTTCTTGTATCTCTAGTATTATACAAATATGCTATATTATTATCATTGCCTTTTTTTAATTAAGTCCAAAATTCTCAATGTACTGAGTTTAGAAAGTGCCCGAGAAGAAAGGTAGCGGTTAGTTGACTCTTTCGAGATATCAAACTATCTAAAAATTATAGCAAATACTTAATGAGTAGTCGAACTCTCGACAGTTTTATTTTAAACAAATCTTGAGTGACAGCTCATCTACTTTTTACTTTATATAATCAATGTACCTAGGCTCTACATATCTACATAGCCTAAATTCCTCAGTTACAATAATTACCACAGAACTCTAGAATCTTTGTAAGTAGCTTGTATTTGAATTATATTTCTACTAAGAAATAAAATAGCTAAAAATTACGATTTTGTATGTAACTATAACTAACATAAGACGTGTTCAAAATACCGTAACTTGAGTTACTTCAGCAAATGTTGTGTAACTACTAAAGTGTAAGCATAACAATGTTAAAAATCGGGCTAGTTAAGATTTAGTAAGATTTCCTGTGTTGCGGGTGGCGGACACACAGAAAACAATGTAACGTCGCAAGATCCGAGTACAAATATTTATCTGCCAAATAAATATCTGCCCCGGCAAAATTATCAAAATACTTTTTGAAATGAATAAAGTATTTTGTATTTGTATTTGTTATGGCATTTAAGGATATATTAAACATACGACTGCTATAGTTATCTAAGATAATAGCACAAATAAATGTGTAAAAAACTGTGGTTCAAGTTCAACTTCCGGGTTCGATTACTGCCAGTAGTTAGCGTTGGCGGTTGTCCGAGTGCGATCTAGGGCGACTTGTTTCAGTAGTACTAGATAAGCCTTTAAAGGAACTGACGATGACGACATTTACAATGTTGTATGCCTAGTTTTTATACAGAAAAAGGGCAAAAAGAAATCGTCATTTTTCTCGCGAGGTTTCTTTGTCAAAAATTAAATAGGTAGGTACATGAAAATTAAATATGTCGAAAATGTATGTAATGTTATCGTCAACAATGATAATTAATCACATTTTTCAAAAGTACACCTTGACTTTTACAATCATTGAAAATGTTGGAATGTGCGAGCGAGAGAGATGCGAAACGACTGTGGTATCGCTAATATTGGTCACCGTAGTCATGACCAAGGTTGAGCGGCGACGTAGCTGTGATACAAGGATACAATACAAGCCTTTATATTTTATTTTGTGGCCAACGCGGCATCGTTCGCTCGCTTCCTTGTTACGAACTGTGAAGCGGGGATTATTTTGTGTTCTTGTTACTAAGAACTTGATTTCGTTGGATACCATAGATACTAAAGTATTAGCAAGGATTTTACATTAGAGGATGATGATCACAATATTAGTTACATTTTTATTTTAGTGTCGGGGATTTTATAGGGAAGTCCACAACCATAATTAGTACAGGAAATGTGCTTGGATTACCTATAGGTATAATTTTCTATGGGAAAATGTTGGCATCGCTACAATTTTGTCAAGCGTGAGTTTTCCATAAAAAATTATAAAGTTGCCGATGTCAGCAGAGTTCTTTGGCGGTAGCTGGCAGTAAACCGTTTGAGCCATGTGGTGTGGCAATTAACTGATTGATTGTGTGTTGCTTTGAGCTCCAATACGCTAGCTGCGAGCAGATCGTGGGCTTGTTAGCAACCGTTGACTTGTATGCATTGTCAATAAACTCGAGATGGTGGAGGTCATATAGCGAAAAGAAACATAATGCATTTTAATTTCGTACTTTTAAGTAGGTACTCGATCAAAAATAATTTAGTGATGTGAATAAGGCAAAGTATACGAATTTAAGATTTGAATAACGACATGCGCAACCAGGAAGACCAGGCATCTAATCTTGCCATTAACCTAATGAATGTGACAAAATAATTATTATGATAGGTATTATAGTATATACATAATTAGGTGTTAACAGGGAATTCAGGGGGAAGGTCAGTGATTTCTAGATCAGTGACGAATTGCATGTTATCTATGAATATATTATGGTTTTTTTTCCTGTTGAGACATTTCTCAAGTGTATGTATTACCTTATGATGAAATAAATATAATTTGCATTTTGAATTTTTGAATTTGATTCACAAGGAAGTGGTTGCGTTTAAACTACGGACAGGTTAAAAAGAACTAATACTTATGTATTAAGTTTCGTTTTACTGATAAAAGCATGAAATTTTTATACTGGCGATTTTTTTGTCATACATGGTCCAACCATAATGTTCGCATTTTTGCCGTGAAATTATTTCATTAAAAAAAATAACAAATTACAATATGAACTGTTAAATATTATTTACATCACACTGTTCTTCTTGTTGCAGTCTTACTTTTAAATAAAGTTTTTCTTTCATAACACACAAAACGAACCGTCTATCTTTGTAATCAAGAGTAGCACCGCATCTGAGACAGGTTTCGTTCTTTAATTTCCAGATGTGCGTTCGGGTGTGGCTGGAGGTGGGGCACGCGTGCGAACCGCGGCGCACGGCGTCGGGGCGCGCGCTGGCACTCGACTGGCGTGTGTGGGTGCGCGGCTCGCGCGGCTCCGACATCAGCTCCTTCGTGCACAAGGTCGTCTTCAAACTGCACCCGGCCAGCGCCTTCGTCTACCCAAAGCGAGGTGCGCAGGTCTGCCGAACAACACTATAGCTAAACAAACTTTATTGAAAATACTGACCCAACAGCAAAACCACAATATTTTTACTCAAGTCAGTCGGATTCTTTTTACGCTGACTTGTACGTCTCTGGGCGCGGCTCTTACATTGATTCCTTCGTGTACAACGTCGTCGTCACACTGCACCCAGCCAGTGCCTTCGGCTACCCAAAGCGAGGTGCGCAGGTTTGCCGAACAAAGTTATAGCTAATTGAATGTCGTGACCCAACAGAAATAAACCACAACATTGTTACTCGAATGTGGCGGATTCTTTTTATGCTGACGTGTACATCTCGGGGCGCGACTCTGTTATAACTCCTTCGTGCAGAAGGTCGTCTTTATGTCGTTAACTCACACCAGAATATACTTGAATCTGCCTTTACCTATTATTTATTTTTCTAGTGGCTTACTCAATAGGCTGTTACATTGTTGCAGTGCTGCAAGAACCGCCGTACGAAATACAAGAGTCGGGCTGTGCGTCGATAGACATTCCCATTCACGTGTACCTGAAGTGCAGCAACAAGCCAAAGAAAATTTGTCTTCGATACGGCCTGCACATAGAAAACAACAACAAAACGAGTATAGAATCGATGTCGGTTTACTACGATTTCGACAATCCTTCGGAGGCCTTGTACACCGCCCTCATGAAAGGCGGGGGCGAGATAATCAGTCGCACTAACAACTGGAGAAAGCGCAACAATAAGCTGTACTTCCTGTTCGAAAGTGAGGACAAACCGCCGAAGAACTACGTCTTCAAGACGAAAAGGTACAAATTCATCGAACCGATCAGATGTAAGCATTCGTTATTGAGAACGTCCAAGTCGTACGTATTCGAAGACTTCTGCCCCAAATGCGGAGAGTGCACTGGTTTCAAAGAGGAGTTGCGTTCAGTAGCCATGGCTGAGGAAGAAATCGAGCGTGTGTCCCATTTGTATCTATCGCTTAGCAGCTACCAAAAATCTGTTGATGCTTTGACGCTTCCGCCATTTACAGACCCCATTTATACGGTGCCCGAGTTACCTAAATATCTCACGCACCCTTATTAGGCAAGCTGACAGATGAGGCTGTAAAGGCCAGTAGGGCCAACAGCAACTGTCCATTCGAAAAAAGACAGGGTAGATTACCAATGGCATTATAGTTATTTATTATACTCACGGAATACAAAATGAAGTATATTATTTTGTATTCCGTGATTACAAATAATGAATACAAATAAAATACTTCATTTTGTATTCCGTGATTATATAAAGGGATTTTGTTATTAATTTTCTTCCTTAAAATTAGTTAATAAATTGTGCCATTCCACTTTATTGTACTTCGTGTTATATACATCGAACTTATTTAAAATATATTATTTACCTATATACAATTTTACTGTTATAGGTTTCGCGTTTACTAATAGGTATAGGATACCAATTGTTGTATGTCATAGATTAAATTTATCGTCAAAACGGAAACAATTTATGTTCTACATGTTTATAATTTAAGTTAATAATTTAAGTAGGTATATATTTTTTTATTATTTATGGGTTTATTATGAACTGCCATAAGGGAATGATGCAATAACTCACGCCGTGGTGGCTATTATTAAGTAGGTATATAGGTATAGGTATAGTAGATACGAACAACATGGTGCAACAGAATTTGTGTTGTGTGGTTAGGAGGTACCAGGCCAACACACGGTTTTGAGTTTGACCTCAGGATCGATCTGTAACCAACTTGGAAGATTGTGGCCCCCTCCTGTTCGTTACAAGTCTCCGTGAGCACCGTGTGTCCGCTGGTCCGCTGTAATGGCCACATAATGCTTCACGGGATACAAACTCGGAAGCAGCAGTTACACAGAACAAGCTCACTGAGTGTTTAAATTAGAGAAATAAGAATTTGAGTGGTGCTATCTGGTGCTAAGTTTTAGAACATTTAAATATAGTTATTATAAGCTAAGTAGGTACCTACCTACTGCTGTGCTGTGAGAAAGATCTCATAAAGTTACATAAACCCGCACGCGCAGGGAAACGATGAATATTGCTGTTACGTGTTAAGTAAATTATTTCTTTGAATTTAATATTTATATTCAAGATACTGTTAAGTATTTATAATAGAGCTATAGAAATTAAGTAGGTGTATTAACACATTCGTGGACAGTGAGCGTGTATATGTATACACGTTATTACAGTAAAATTACTAATCATTCACTTTTATTTCATCATGAGGTAACTTGAGAAACGTCACAACAGAAACATTGATAGATAACTATTGTGTCTCGTTTAGTGTCCACGAATGTGTTAAGTTATATTTGAATGATTATAAAGCTAGGAAAAAATTTTGGATCCAGAATTTGTTGTTATACCTACAATTGTATTTGTAAAATTTGTAAATTTGTAAAATTATAATTTAAAATTTCTTAGTTTCATTTTCTTAACGAGAAATATACACATTCAACTAAATTTTCGGACTCTCTAAACTCAACTCTAAACTAAATATTCCTTTGTGTAATTGCACACAGTACATTATAATATTTGATATAAATACTGAAAATATAATAAATTGTATCACCGAAATGATGACGCATGTAATGTGATGGACGTAGAACAGTTCTGTTGTTTGTTAACATATTATAACAATTTAACTGTAGTGACAATGAAAAATAAATATAGTCTATTCTATTTTAAATTATAAAGAGTTTTAAGTATTTATCAAACTTTTTATTAGTTACCTATGCGGCATTTGTTTTGAAGATAAGATCCTGAAGATCAATTTCAAATAATCCAAATCTTAAAAAAGTATAAATGTTAATTCTTCTAATTTAAATAATATAGATATATATAGATATTCTGCCATACCTCACGAACAGTTTTTCCCGGTTTTGCACGAACGTGTTTCCTAATCAAACCAAATTGGTCACCATTCGGTTCCAGTTTTTGATAAACAGGAAAGTTATTAGGCTATGGAAATAGTTAAATGGGGAATTGAATTGTTAGGTTCTGACAAGTCTAACGGAGAGCTCGTGTTCTGTGCTGTCTAAAAAATTTTTTCAAGTACGAATGTAATTTGCACAGTTATTAACTGGTAGATCTGTTATTGTTGTTTGTTTATTATAGTTGTAAATAAATCTCGATTAATCTAATTTTGTAAGTAACGCTTAAGTATGGTAGATTCTGTTTGTTTCCATCCACACATACCTAGTGTATAGCCGGGTTAATATATTTGTCTGAATCAAGCATTATATCTATGGAACTCAAGCAAGAACTCAAGTCCGACCAAAACTTTGGTAAATGGGAGCCACAAGTCCGAAGCCAAAATAGTAGCCAGAAATTATAAAGTAAATAACTATCTTACGCCCTGGAGTAATTGATATTCACATTATATGAATAACCATGGTACAGCACAGTTTGGTACGTGGTAGAGCCTGTATACGGTTCGCCCGGGGCGGTACCACCGCCATACCCATTTCTGCCGTGAAATAATGGTTGTACAACAATTGTGTGTCGGTCGGAAAGGTGTGGATGCCGGCTACACTCATACAATAGGCGATCACCTTAGTCCTCAAGGGTAGCAACGCATCTGTGAACAGCTGCGAACA
>DWLO01002560.1:0-12325 GCA_018245335.1 Dalla quadristriga | reverse complement strand
TTGGTAAGTAGGTATTCGTTAGTAATTGGACTGTGGGAGGTAGGACTGTTAGTGTAAGTTAGTCCTGTTAGTATATATAAGTAATCCCAGTAAGTAATTGGTAGTATTTGTCCTATTCGAAGCTGGTCACATATGCGTTGCTATCCCTGAGGACTGAGGTGGTCGCATCTTGTATAAGTGTAACCATACCTATGCGACAGAACACTATTGTTGAAATACATATATTCCACGGCAGAAATGGGTGTGGCGGTGGTACCGCCCCGGGCGAAACGTATACAGGTTCTACTCTGACCTAAGAATGGTAGGATCACGGCCGTTCAGGTACGAGCTAGGCGGGATATCTCATTATTCCTAACGTCCAAAGACTGTATTGAAATGTCTTCAGGGCCTTTTTATTAATACATAACTGCATAGATAGATAAATCTATCAAAAGCTATTTACTGATACTATCAATAATATTACTTACATTTATAATTTGATTACTTATTCTTCATTTGCCCTTCTCGACTGTACTTCGCTGCGAATGCAATCTTTACAATTCGGCAACTTTCGTCCATATAATTATCGCAAACATCCGCTGCAATATTATGCGCATATCATTACGAATGCAATCACGGGATGTAATGATACAGACGCGAGCCTGCCACTAATTTGTGATATCCCGTAAATCAACAAAGAGATCATTACCCTTATTATTCAACTACATTGCGCTCCGAGCTCCACCTTCATGCTGCCATACACGATGAAGTCGTGTTTAAATAAAACATTACATTACGCATTACACTAACATTTGTTTTAAAATTTAGCAGATACCTACCATGCAAACTAAGTACTGAAACCAAGACAGACTTAAAGCTATAAGCATTCTATGCTAGTCATCCTTCGGGTAGTAAGAGATTACGCGAGGGCGGTGTAAGAAATCTTCCGTCCATTCATCAGCCTTTGAAAGTCCACTGCTGGACATAGGCCTCCCTTAATCGGCGCCACTCCGCCCGATCCTGTGCCTGTGCCTGTACCTGTGTTAAGTTATATACAATAGCGTCTGTACCCCTTTTCATCGTTTATAATTATCTGTATTTCAAGATTCCACGCGGGCGAAGTCGTGAGCTCTCCCTAGTACTTAATATAAAAGGCGCCGTACCAAGATATCACTCCATCCTAAAATGAGCCTCGGTCTGGCATTGAGCAGTTAGAGTAACTGAAACATTTATACGATGTCAATAGATCTTGCTGTTAGCTTTTACCTTAAACTGACGTATTCATGATCATTAAGTAATCATATAAGCGTAACCACGCTTGATTGAACAGTATCTATTCAAACTCCGTCATGAATTAAATTAAAAACACATTTACCTGATAGACGGGTATTAATAATTAATATTCGCATTATATTCATATTTTCATATCTCGTATAATTGCCATAGATAGCAATTTGTAGCACATATTTTACTTTAAAATAGCTATTAAAACAAATAGTACTACTTTTATATACAAACAAATAGCGATCTAACGCTGTAGAAGGAAATATCTGCAATAGGTAGTAATAGTAGTAATAGGTATTGTTGGAAATATTATGGAGTATCGAATGGTTATTGATAGTACTAAAAATACCGTATAGTCTTCCTATATACTTTCAAGTCTAAAAATGATAAGAATAACTTGTGCAGGTGCGGTTACTTCTTACTTCTTATCTTGCTAATCATAATTTTTACTATAATTACTAAAACTAGATTGTTTGTTTGTTTGAATTTAACTTTTGAAGTTAACAATCATGCCATGTGTGCAAAGGAGACTGACCACTTTTGGGCCCATGCATTACAGCAAAAACATTTTTTAAAAAACCCAAAATCCAAATAAAAACACATTTGCATTTGCTAAGCAAATAAATTTTAATTTCATTTATATATAGACTTGGCGCGCAGATACACTTCTCAAAGGTCCGCATAGCTTCGAACAGGACAAAATACTAATGATTACTAACTAGACACTTACTGATATTTACTAACAGGACTAACATATACTAACAGTCCTGGCTCCCACACTATTACTAACAACTTTTCCTATTAACACCTAATACTAACAGGACTCACTAACATTCTAACAGTCCCTCGCACAGTCCTATTCGAGGTTTGTCACTGATGTGCCATGGAACGGTGGTTGATGGGACTGCATGCTCGTTTGATATTCACATTACATGAAAAAGTTGATAATTATGTGTAAATCAGTTGCAATCGCTACTGTATACCAGAAGCTGCATGGCCGTCTGTAAGTTCGATAATATTGTAAAAACTACAAATAATACCTCCAAATAAAACAAGAAATAAGTTGTACTGCTTTTAATTTACATTGCATTACAATATTGACGTTTTGCGTTTAATTTCAAGTAAAGTAATTAGGTACAGCTGACTTAACTATGTGGCGCATTCAAGTGACAATAGAAATCTTAAATTAAAACTATTAAGGTGCTATCAAGAGATATGACATTACAAATGTCTGGAAAGGGAATTATTGCATTCTTGAATATATTACAAATCAGATTTTAACATTTTCTTGGCATCCATAAGTACACCAAAGCTTAAGTTATATTCACGAGAATTTTTAAAACTATACATATTTAGATATGACAGAAATTGCTTAAAACTCTATGTGAAATTATTTAAAATTCAAGTACCCTAGGAAGTTTTTCTATGTAAGTACTGATCTTATTAACAATTCCAATACAATAATAATAATACAGCTAATAATTTTGAGCTTTTCTTTACCTAAACGCATGATATGCTTCGTGCAAAACACAAATTTATTTACAATAACGTGTATATAACAAATTCAACAAAATATTTAAATGACATTTGTGTTATCTCTGCAATAAAGTAACGACATTACTAATTATAATTTTAAACTTGTTTTTATATTAAGTAGTATTTCCAACCAAATCTTAATTTAAACCTAAACGAACGCTTTGGTAGATTTTTTGACTAAACGAGTGATTTAGAGTGATTAAATATTTTTCTTTTTGCCAATATATTAACATTATGTTACACTTTACCTTTACCTTAACGAAGATCCATTCACACAACGAGTTAACTACTAATTAACGAACTTCTCTTTATGTCATCCAGATAGCTCGGAAACTTTTCGACCACGTTAAAAACTAGGAACGAATAGACCAATCATTGTTATTCTACTATAATCTGTTTTTAAGAAGAGTTATCTTACAGATTATTTACTACAACATTCTGTCATCTTGTAATAGTAATTTTAATTAATGCTTATATTTCTAAGGACATTAACCTACCGAACTTAACCTTGATTGTAACTAGTCGTGAAGTCGTCTTTATTGCCCTCGATATATTTATTTAGAGAGTCATTTCATCTGTACGCTCTTGCACCCCGGTCATCGCTATGTACCTATATTATAAAATAGAATTCACTAGCAACCCAGCCCGGCTTTGCCAACGTAACATTTTGTATTTACAACGATACATTGGGGGATTAATCGATCCACCAAGTTAAGCAAAGTAGACGTAGTTAAATGGCTGACTGCTCGCGGTTAAAATTCTCGAACGCCTTCGTGTTTCGGAAGGCACGTTAAGCAGTTGAGCCCTGTTTTATCATTAGATAGCAGTCTTAAACTACAGTTTAAAGTACATCCCAAGTAAACTATGCAATCCTTTTCATTTCAAAAGACTAAAACGTTTACAGTGAGTAAGTACTCGTATTCTTTAGAGACAATATGTGGACTTTTATGTAGATCTTTTTGCAAGCTACAGTTATGAATTAGATTTCTCTCTCGGCCTAGTCAGCAAACTCATTGTTACGCCCAAAGATTAGTATTTACAACATTTCTCTACAATCCATTCCCTTATATTAAATATGTATGGATGTAGTACACACACCTTTCTCTATGTATACACATACAAAGTCCTTCAGAGTTGCATAAGATGGTTAAAACTGCATGAAAATCTATACTTTAGGTACTAAACGAATATGCAATCAAACGACCTTGATTTATACTATTTAGAGATACAGAAACTATTAAAACTGCACAGTAAATCTGCCTTTCAGACAAACTCAACGTTCACGAAAAAATATCCGAACGTTCCAGCGACCCCTATAATGTCGTTTTGCAGTTTTTAATTCGTTTTATAACGCAAGAGATATTCCTGTTTGAATTTTATTCGAAAGGATGAGGCCATAGCGGCAGCGGCGGGTAGGCCGAGGGCTATGTGACTGCGAATACGGAGACGGCGAGGGACGTCCGCGGGGCCAGCGCGGGGTGCGCGGGGTGGGGGGGCACGGCGTGAGGAGACGAGGCCGGAGGCGTGCGCGGTCCGGGAGAACATGTCACCTTTCCCACAAAAGACCTAATGTCGTCGCAGTACGCGTCCTCCCGCTCCGTATCGGCTGAGCTCGGCGAATCCCCTCCCTCCGCCTCGTGCTTCTTCAAGTGCCGATCGAGATTCGTCTGCTGACCGAAACATCTGTCGCACAAGGGACACCTGAACGGCCTCTCCTTGTTGTGGATATTCCTAACGTGGCGTTGCAGGTTAGACGAAATGGAGAAGGAACGCTCGCAGTACTTACATTTGTAAGGCTGCTCCCCCGTGTGAGTTCGCAAATGCCTCGTCAGATTAGCACTACGCGGGAAAACTTTTCCGCAGAATTTGCACGCGTAGCGATCGCGCATCTTACCAGTGCCGGCATTCGTCTCGCGAAATTTCGCGTACGCACTCAGCTGCTGGTCTGGACCATCAGCACCGAGAAGTGGGGATAAAAAATTGAACGAACTCGGAACGTATGGCGAGTGAGTGGAGAAGCGTCTGGAAAGTATTGAATCCATTTCATATGGCGGGTACATGGCGTTTATGAGATTATTATTGTGTTGAGGATGTACGGGCATCGGAAATGCTAAGGGGGACGATACCAATGGTAGTGGGGAGTCCTCCCTTTTTGGCTCGACTCCTTCTACATCGACATCCATGGTATCGTTCTCAGGAGTCTTTCTCTGTCGTTCGATGGGGCTGTCTGGCGGAGAAAAAGATTTAACTGATGTGTTACGAAAGGATCGTAACACATCAGTGAAATCTTTGTTCAACCTTGGTTCATTGTTTTCTCTTTCTGACTCCTTGTCGTTTTGTTTACGTCCCACTGATAAATCTAATGGTTGATCACTTTGATCTTTCTTTGCGTCTTCTTCGTTATCTGAATATCTTCTCTCGTCATTTGCAACACTTTTGGTTAAATCTTTAGCTAAAGATGGCGATACTGGTTTACTGCCCATACCTTCATTGTTATTGAGATTAAGAGATAAATGGAAGGGTAAGTTGTGCTTCACGTCATTTTTTGTATAACTGAACGGAGCAATGGGTGGTTGCAATGGCATAACTGGTGAAGGTCTATGTTGAGAAATCTCTTCTGATGATGGCGAGTGCTTCACGTGGTGACCTTGAGACTTTGGTGTAATTCGGTCGATGTTTTCGTCCTCTCTCTTAGCGAGATCAAATTCCATATCCTTCAACTTTTTCATTTCTTCAAGTGATGTGGAGCTGTCCATACTCTTGACGGACATACGTTCCTCTTGATGTTTTTGTGCCAACAAATTTGAGTTCATTGCAAGATCATGTTCCATTGCTAGCCTTGCGCCTTGTACGTTGAAAAGCAATGGATTTAAGAACTCTGGGGGGCAGGCGGCCGCTGCTGCGGCCGAAAACAGCGCTGGGTAGTGAGCAAAGGTGTTGTATGGTAAAGGCAAAGCTTGACCTCTGTACATTGGAAAGGGATTAGTATTATTTTGCGAATTCATTCCAACGTTGGGTAATGGAGGCATCTGTGGAAGGCCTGGTGGCAGATGCCCTCTCAGCCGTACATTAGCAGCCGAAGCGGTATCACAGAATCTTTTGTGTTTTGTTAGAGCAGCATATGTTTGGAAGGGTTGCCCACATTTTCCGCACTCCACCACCGTTTTGCATGCCGCGTGCATCCGCTTGTGTCGACACAAGTTCGAAAACTGTGTGTATGACTGGAAAGGAAAACAAAATCTTGTTAATATTTTTATAATTTGAACAGGTAAATCATGAAAGAACAAAAAAATTGGAAATGTAGCCATGCACAGCTATGCATCTGTTGTCGATCTCCTAACGCACTCCGTGAGATAAAACATGAGCAATACTTCAGGCACTATAATAGCCCTATTGACATTCATTCGCATCGCCCGAACATGGGGGCATTAATTCGCATCGCTCGAACATGCGACGAGAATAAATCGCGCGAATTAAATACGAGCGTGACAGGTGACGTGCGTCTTACCATCTATGTTTACACAGACGATCGACTTGTTCTTATACCATTCAAAGAGGCTATGGAAAATTTTGTTTACGATGCCCAGTACAAGACTCACTTAACATGTAGTAAACTGCGTTACTTTTGCATCCGTAGCATAAACAAGGAATGTATATGCTCATCATCAGCCCTCCACCTTTGATAACAGGTTTCCTAGTGCAAATTAAAAGACTTCACAAATATAGTGGACAGCTCATGCAATGCTTGTGAAAAGCTACATACGTTTTCTCGCGATTATCTCCTTCACCGTTAAAGCAATTTCTAATAGGACGCTTACCTTGAAGCAAACCTTGCACTGGAAGGGCTTGACGCTGGAGTGTATGTGTGTGTGCTGCTTAAGGCCGGAGGATGAGGTGAAGGTCTTCCCACACTCGGGGCAGGCGTGGCTGCGCGCGCCGGCGTGTTGCGCGCGTATGTGGCGCTGCAGGTTGGAAGGATCGCTAAATGCCTGAAATACCGTCAGGTTTCGGGACGCGTGAAGTTACATGCTCTTAAGGCTTAACACCTAAAAGCTAAAAATGGACAGTTCCATCTGGAGTATGGCTCCGGTTCCATGCCTCCCCCAAATGTGAAGAGACCAGCTACATATTCATGGTGTTATGTGATATGTTAGCTATGTGTAAGCAACTGATTTGTGATATCGGAGTGGCTTACGTTTTGGCTTTCTACTCGAACGTCCCGCCGCCTAAGATTTGGACGCTGTTTGCGTTTATAGCAATTTCATATCACTTGCGTTAACGGTGACAGAAAACATCGTGAGGAAACCTTGATGCCTGAGAGCTCTTCACAATGTTCTGAAAGGCGAGTCCGTCAACCCGCATTTGACCAGCGTGGTGGACCTTAAAACTTCTCATTCTGAGAACACACCTGTGTTAAATAGAGGGTCGATGATAGGTTGATTATGATGTTTATGATATTTGGAGTTCATAGATGACCAAATCATTAATTGGAACGGAGCTCTCCTTCGTGTCGAATTAAAAATCACTTGCTTGAACGGAGAAGGAAACATCGTAACGAAACCTGTATGCCAGAGTTCTTCAAAGCATTCGGACAGGCGTGTGCAGTCTGCTAACCCGAACTCGGCCAGTAAGTGAGGAGCGTTTCGTTTTCATATATTTACCTTAGGGCAGTTCTCGCAAGGGTATTTCCTGATGTCGGTGTGGGCGAGTGCACGGTGTCGCAGCAGGAGGGTGCGCGAGCTGTACGCGCGGTTGCACAGCTCGCAATGGAACGCTGAGGCAGGCTGCGCGTGCGCTTGGATCAGGTGACGGTCGAGCCTGGAATAAGTAGGTGCAAATCAGTTTGGATACCAGTCATCATCAACATTATAACCAGGCCACTCAGCACAGGGCTCGTTCTAGATTGAGAAGGGTTAAGGCATCCACCACTGGAATTATCAGACAGAGAGAAATCAGAGAGATATCAGGTGCGGATTATCAGACCTCGCACGCCTTGAGAATACTATGAAGAACTCACCGGCATAATCTTCCTTCAACGTTAAAACAATTGATATTTGATTTAATTTCTTAAAACGCACATCACTTTGAAAAGTTTGTTGTGAGTGCATGGGATTCGTACTCTATAACACCCCTGAGTTCAGGGGAGTCAGTTTTACTTCCCTTTCGCTCGCATATACCAACATTTTCAACGATTGTAAATTTTTTTACTATTTTTTATTATTAATATTATCTGTAAAAGTCTACACTCGTTGAAAATATTAGAATGTGCGGCGAGAGGGAAGCGAAACTAATAAAAGCTCTGAACCAACCCAATTTCATGGACACTCTGCTTTTCATTCGATACTATACGCTAGCGACCCTATTATGCTTTGACGGCTTAACTGTACCAAGTATTAAGTAAGTACGTTTCGGTATCCTTCTAAGCCACCAGGACGCAGGACTCGAGACGAGGGAGTTTATTCCGCTTCAAGATCGCCTACGCGAAGATAAGTTATAGCGGCCCGGCCCTACATAACTCAGACATGTTTTGGTTCATACAGCAAATGTTCCGATTCGTTTTGCAACAAACGGTGTGCATATTTTATAAGAAGAATTAACAATAAGCGTGACAAGATTACAACTAAGTATTATAACGATGCTGGATGTTTGTAGGACTATCTTCGACATATATATGACTTAACCTTATTGTAATAATATCAACGAACAAAAAAATTACAAAACAGTACTAGGCATAGTAAAATAGTAACTAAATAGGCCATATCAAATAAATAATTGATGAGTGGAAAGCGTATCACACAGAGCTATGACGTATCATAGCTGTCTCATCTTATATCATATCAAATGTTAATCAATAACAGTGATCATAGTACGTTGCGAGTAGAAAGTTGTAGATCTTCCAGTGCCGTCGTATAGGGTATTCCGACTTTGATGTAAAACGTATATCATTTGCAAAAATAATCTCAGTAACTCTCCTTGACGATAACTGGTCCACCGCACGCAACCCCTGCCTCCAGCGTTTCTATTGCACCTGTCTTGCCTTACATAACACGAGTATTCGTTTTGTACTCATTACATTGCTGGTTTTATAAGTAACGATAGGTAAGGAGTAATGCAAAGGCAGACGTGCAACATGTCACGTTCGAAAGCTCCTCATTCGTCAATATGATAAGGTGAAGCGTTTTCACTCTCGGATAGCCGGCCTGCTGCCGTATCTTTTAATTAATCTTAGGAATAAAATCTACTGTCAGTAATGGTTCCGTCGCTTACATGCTGTTCACTCGTCTATTACGTAGTACCTACTAGTCCTGTACTCGATAATCAACACAGCGGTTACAGGGATCCCTGCGGTACAGCCTGGACTGTACCTGGCGTAGGAAAACTGCACGGAAGTATTCGTTTTAGCTAATACTATTACCTAAAATTATTATTATTATATTTTTACTATATTATATTATATTTTTATTACCTAACATGTTTGTAATAACAAAAACTGTAATTTTTTTTTTTAATTATTTAAGAAGAAAAAAGCTGATGACCATGTTGAAGCGTCTCGTGTGCCGATGTCATAGTGACCACAGGATACGAGTTAATAGCAAAACAGGCAGAAATAGGCGTATAAGTATATCTCTAATAGAATGGAGTGTATAATTGAATATAAAGATAAACAGAGTCAAATATTTTTTGTTTTCCAAATCCGTTTCATGTCATATCATGTCTTATGCTGTCCATATACGATTAGTGATGCTCGAGAGTTTTGCATGACAGTCAAGCAAAGTCACGTACAGAGTCACGGTTCTATAGCCAGTATAAAAGAATGTAGGTACCCAGATTATCTCTAAAATCTACAAGGTCCACCGCCAGTGCCGTGTGTGATAGAAATATGTACATACAGGTGTAAAGGTAAGTTGTAGCTATTATCTGTTGCATATTATTATCTGTTTATAATACATAACTATTGCTATGCCTACTTCCCCGGTGCGTACGCAACAGACAGCTCTGGCCTGGCCTCGGGGGCTACGGGGCGCTCGCAACACCTATATCAGCGGCAGCGATCTTCAGCTATGAATATTTTTTATTATACGTACAAAGTTTCTAAACCTGTGGTCCATTGGCAATAGAGGTAACCAGGGGTTGGCAACATTTTCGTATTAACGAATGCAAATAGTCTCCTTCAGTGATAGACGGCTGCTAATCGTCTCAGTTGAATGTTTTTACGTAGGAACGTAACTAGGAACGTAGGAACCATATTATACAATTTCACAGGAACGATAACCACAGATAAGATTTTCAAGTGCATTCCAAGTGTAGAGGTAGTAACATTATCTAATCTGATTTATCTTTTAATGTGACACCTATAATAGAGAGTTTTACTCCTATAAAAGAGAGTTTTAAGTCTTGCTTAAGCGTTTTAAAAGTGTCAATGAAAATTGCAGTAATACAGTATTACGTACAATAAAATAATACAATATAATTAATTAATTAATAATATTTTATACTATTTTATATATTAATTAATAAATACTAATTATTTTTGTATATTATTTAATTAATTAATTATACGTATAATGATAAGTCATGATTTTATTGCAGCTTCTTTCACTAATAAAGGTATAGTACTATATATTATACACCTCACCAATCCAACCTGGAATGCAACCTGATTCTTTGAACTTTAAGAACCACTGGTCAGGCGCAGCAACACCTATGTGAACGTTCAAATAATTATCAACGCGATACTGATTGTGTTCCTGTTAGTAGCGTATTGCATAACAGATAGGAACAACGTAGACTGTTCATTTTTGTTATATTCGACATTTTTGTAATTTTTTTAATCCATTGAAATCGAACGAGAAAAGTTTTGCTCTACTTCTTTATATAACAGCCAGTTGTTAGAATCTTTTTTGTAACGATAATAGTATCTATTTTAATCACGCCAGTCTAATCACAATTTTGATTTGATATTGAAAAACTCTGATAGTGTATTAATAACAAAAAATTATATATGTATATACATATATATACCTATGTAAAGATGGTAAAACTACCCAGATTTCATGAATGTAACTAACTGAATACAGGTGGGATAAAAGTATTGTGAAAACGCCCAACTATGGTTTTTTAAGATCAACTATTCAATAAACTTCGGTATTTGACTTCAATATGTTTTAATTTTATGAAGAATATTACTTAATTTGACTTTATACTATGAATTCTTTGAACATTGTAATATTTTATTAGCCTATTTTCTGCTCATTTTATCAAACATCCGTACATAAATAAAGCATACATAGCATGCAGTGGGCAGAAATGCATTTTGTATTCTTTTTTATTATTATTTGTTTTTAATTTTAAGCATTTTTGTCAACTTTCTGTTGTTATTGTTGTTAGTGTTGCAGCTTTGACGGTAAATAAAGTATTTTCTGTTTCTATTTCAATGTAAGGGAATAAGCGATCTAAACGAGTAACGACCTGGTAGTAGAAATTCATCACAGAGAATATTATTATAGGTACTATGTCTCTGAAATTCACAGAGTTCTTCCGTAACTCTGCTATGCATAAAAAGGTGATATAACTGCTAAGTAGGTAAAATTAAATAGACAAACTTTACGAAAGAATCAATCATGTTGCAATTACAAGTAGAGTACAGTGGAGCAGACAATTATAAGATCTTGATCACAGAATCGATTTACATGTTCACGGATTGATAACATCCGATGAACAACTTTCATTCGGCCCGATCCATTACACCTACATACGCCACTGTAGGTACCTCTAGAGCCGTTAAAATGTTGCTTTGAATTTGTTAGAAGTAAATTCTATGGTAGATACTTAATATATTATTATTTACAAGAAAAGCGGTGATAGCCGAGTGGATAATCCCGTTCAGTGACGCTGTAAAGGCCGGTAGGGCTAACAGTAACTGGCCATACGAAAAAAAAAATTGTGTTTACGACTTCGCTTTCCTACTAGGGTCCGGGGTTTGAGTAATGTGCCTCGTGAGCAACAAAATAAAGAGTATAATAATAATAATATACACGTAACTATATAATATATTCTAGGTGTGAAAAGTTATTGCCTTTGTAATTTATTCGCTAAACGGCATTTCAAGACCCCAGAAATCTTACAACGTAATCGTATCCACTAACCAATAGACTTTGCATTTTCACTTCACGAGATACGTCGGATTAATTTATATAACTTCCGGCCCTATTAATCGCGATTTTAATATAAATTTTATGAAATGAGCACATACTACATTTAAACTACTTTACAAGGTAGGTACTACTTATAGTAATCACATTATTAAATGTATTCTAGTGATTTTCAGTATTCGCGCGGCTTTACTACCAGACAACATTTTTAATATATTTCCAGGATAATAAATCGCCTATATAGCTACGGCCCATTAACTATGCCTTCTCTTTCTTCCTCTTATTTATTTATCTCTTTTTATCTCACTATAATGTATTATCTTTTCCTCTTGTATTGTGGTTTTTGTGTATCATATTTGGATTCAGTTATGTAT
>DWLO01002559.1:0-12330 GCA_018245335.1 Dalla quadristriga | reverse complement strand
AAAGAAATTTTACGCGGGCGGAGCTGCGGGCAATGTCTCGTTACATAATCCGCTATAACTTGTAACTTATGTGCAAAATAAAATAAGTTACATCGTTGGGTGATCTTTAGAATCTTCCTGTAAGCACACCATACAAAAATCATGAACGATTGTTTAGTTCGGGTTAATATTAGAAACTTCAGACATACTAGAGTCAGCCATATCAGCTTCAGTGGCTCTTGTGGTGGGTGTGGTTGTTTGCCACATCGACACGAACCAATGGGGACCACGAATCTTCAGGAGTGTACCTACTTATATGCGTTGTGACCAACAAGACGGTATGTTTGAAAAAGTTGCAACAGTGACCATGCATAATTTAGACTGCATTCCAATTTTATTTATTGGCCGTAATTGCCCCTTCCAAATTACACGAAAATATAAGTATTGCGGCAACTGGCAATACACGATCTCGGTGAAACATCGTATTAAAATTCGGCGTGACGTCAACGACCGGGACCTGGCTTCCCAGATTATTTTGCACGGAGGTACCGTGGCGCGACAGAGCGATAGAACTCGCAAATAACCGCCTTTATGTGTAAGAAGATAGGGTTCGTTTCCGCCGATGTGATTGTTGGACAAGTTGCGAGGCTTTACGCTACATTGCCCGCTTGCGGTGTGGTATTGAATGACGTGCCCTTATTTTACGCTGCGTTCACGTCAACGCAGCCGGCGTAGAATTCAATGCGTTGAACATCACCGTGTACCGTATTCTAGGTTTCGCATTACCTCTGCTGCGAGTACAAACATTTGTTTTGTTAAACGTTTTTAACAGTATTTGATTTTGATTAAGTATGATTCAATATTAGATCGGAGTACATTCTACAGGGCTCTATTGAGTACTATTGAGTAGCTGGATGGATTATAGGTACTTTATACCTATGTATAAGCAAACTGCCCAAGCACACACGATGTAGAGTTCCGATTATTAACTAATCTGTGGTCCCTTACTCATTACGATTATTATAGCTATCTACAATAAAGCTAAGAAATGACCACATGTTTTTTAGCTTAACTATCGACATATTCACAACCATCAATAAAGAATAAGTATTTAAGTTTAATTAATGTTTCAGTTAGGTCCAATTTATGTAACCGCGTTTCACTACTAAAGGATTCCTGAGCGTCCGTATTCATTTTAAGTGAACTGAACTACGATTTTACGTGAACTGTTCAGTTCTCAACGTGCGCTGACGTCGTTCGCTGGCTCTTGAGGAAGGCCTACGAATGGGACCTTAACTAATCGAGCGTTCCCGGCAAATAAATATGAGTATAGCCGCTTGCCCACTTAAAATTAGCACGTTTCCATAGGTACGCCCTACCTAGCTCAAACAATTCTCAAGTCATAATACATTTCAAAATCGCACTAGGCACTCGCGAGATGGTAAGATAACACAAGTGTGAGCTCTAACAATGAACGCTGCTTCCGTGGGTTTCGTGCGTCCCGGAACTATGCTTTACGAAACAAATAAATGACCGTTCCTATTTTGGTAGTCAAACTGTTAGTGGAAAAGGTATGGTTTACCAAGTGAATTTTAGTTTTTTGGACTTTCGCACAATATTTTTCAAGACGAGATATATAAAAATTTACTTACTGAATAGGTATACCTATGTTTTAACATGAAGTCACAAAAATTTCATCACAATCATCACTGGCCGACCACTGAGCTCGAATCTCCTCTCATAATGAGAAGGATTTAGGCCATGTTACAACTGCTGATGTACTAACATAATGTTACTAGTTTAAGTTATCTCAATAATTATCCGGGTACCAAGGTAATGCACGGAGTGGCAGCATCCCACGAGGCATGAAGTGACTACCGGATCAATGACCTTTAGCTCCCCAGGAAGTCTAAGTCAAATTAATAATAGCCTGCAGTCTACACCTTAGACCTAAACGCCAAGTGCACGGTAGTTGAGACACGTAATTTATGTTACAAATGTGAAACATAGCTATTATGAACAAGACAATGGTATATGCATGTTTTTTTTTTAATATTTTTAAATGACTGTTTAGATCATAATAGAATAGTAAAAAATATAAATAACGTTGTAGACGATAAAAAAAATATGTAATACCGAGAATAAATTTATGCTGTTTAATTAAACGACGATAAAAAAAAATGTAATACCGAGAATAAATTTATGCTGTTTAATTAAACGCCACCATTAGAATGCCGCCGCCGCGGTTAGAATGACGTTAAAGACGCCAAAATCGTAACCCAAATACTACAGTAACCATCATACCATAATTTATATTGATAACGAACCGTTTTTAGAATATTTGCTTGTCTATCTGCTTTTTTTTTATCGCGTTTAGGCTCCCGAAACCGCCGAACGGATTTAGATGAAATATTAAAATAAAAAATTCCGTTTTATTCAATGCTACAATTATTTGCAAATTACATGTACACGTACTTACGTGTACGGAGTACGGAGCTACGGTATCTAAACGTTATCAATGCCCGATTAACATGAAGCAAGCCGCTTGACGTGATTAATGCATCTGTATCAAACTTCGTACACTCCCCAATCCCTGTTATTTAACTCCGATGTCGTGATAGGTACTCCACATGCCGGGCGACATTTTAGTATCAAGGCAGCATCTTGCCTGAATAATAAACAGCTTTAGAAATGTTCAACTGTCGCAACTTTGATTTGTGTTGTGTTGTAAATGATTGTGTATTGTGTTCGGATCGCAAGGGTATCGAGGCTGCGATCGATATCATGACCACTTTAACTCTTCGTTATTACTTGAATCTAATTTCAAAAACCTTTCGATTTAGTGTAACTTTCAAATCAACGACATACTCGTAGCCGTAACCAGATCGGTGCCACGAATCGTTCCAAACTAACCCTCCACACTACCATGAAAAGAACGTTTACAGAAACTTTCAACAACTTTGCACAAGTCTCCAGGAAACTAATGTACAGTTCAAGGTTGTACAAATAAATAAATCTTACGTAAACTGAACATTTAGTGAGAGGCGCGGGCGTCAGGTAATTATTCTAAACAACGACATAGCCGTAACCAGAACAGTGCCAGGAATCGTTCCAAACTACCCGTCGAAACTACGGTGAAAACAAAGTTTACAGAAACTCTCAACACCTCTTCACGAGTATCCAGGAAAGTAATGTACAGTTAAAGGTTGTACAAATAAATAAATCGGACGTAAACAGAACGTTTAGTGAGTGTCGCGGGCGTCAGGTAAATAGTGCAGCGGAAACATTGCTAGCGGGCTGATGTTTGAGCACGAAGCTTTGAAGTGCCGACTCAGCTCTAAACAAAGAGCCTTTGCTCTCACTCGACACCTCGGTTGGTCTTCGGGCACTTACAAAATTTGCAAGCTACGATTTGGAATAGGGATGTTGTCTTACGGAAATTCAATCGGATATCTGAGATAAGTTTTGGATACATACAGCAAAGGCATGAATAAGTTAAAATAGATTTCTTTAACATCTTTTCATTTAGTTACGTACGTTCGACAAAAAAGTCGTAAGTAAAATTGGTTCGGATATTTATGTAAGTAGGTAGCGATACGTATTATACTCAACATAAAATACTTAACATATATTTTTTAATAATCCGTGATTACATAATATACTTCTAGGTCAAGTACCTACTCTTAATTTTTATAATTATACTAGCTGTTACCCGCGACTTCGTCTGCGCTAAACTTATGATGTTGTCATTCGGGTTTAAATAAAGTATCCTAAGGCTTTTCCCATGCCTCAAACTACCTCTCTACCAAATTCTGTGAAAATCGGTTGTATGTTTTAGCCGTGCACGTGTATCAAACAAACAAACTAATTATCGCATTCATTATATTAGTTAGATATTTCTCTTTTCGTAATTTGCCAATTTTTCGTTTTGGAACTATCGAACATTTTAAGTTCCATGTTATTAAATACTTTGTTGCAAGTTTACTTAGCTTAACGTAATAATTGGAAGTGACATGTTAAGCGGACACATACATCGCACAAAACCGTACTTGGCACCTAAATGTGCAATGTTTGAACGCAGCCTTTGACGTGCCGATAGCGTGGTTGTTTCACGCGGGCTCGAACAATGGCCCGTCAGTTTACACACGGGCAGGGAACTTTTAAAGGCTTTAACGGGTTTCACTTGTTGGGTAAATTAAGAGATTTTCGTTTCCCTACACAAGTGTTGGGTGTGTTGCCATGGTTTACTTAACTGGGGGTGTAAGTCGTCTAAACGGGGCGAAGCTTTTGTTTAGTTTGCCTATTGTACGACCTAAGCAAGTACTTGGAAGTATGAAGGCCAAACATTGACCTGAAAAATGAAATGTCAATTTTCAGACGCAGCATTAGAAACAAATGATTGAATTTAGAACATGACTCTTACGTACCTATAGACTCAGGATGTTCGATAAGGCACACATTGCCACAGTTCGAATGACACTGATGTAGAGGAAATGAACCAATTTTAGTACGCATATTTGGTGCCGTTTTTGAAAGTCGAATGCTCTATCTAGCCATGTAAGTAATCTTTGATAACTGTGCTGCTGATCTCCACTACTAGTTTTGAACTTGGATCAACACACGAAGTGTTACCATTTAGTCCTCAAGAGTAACATATAAAGCATTGCTTCTACTGGTCTTGGGTTTTATGTGAGCGGACGCAAAGTTAGTGTACTCATTACGTCTTACGTCAGTCTCTAAACACGATCATCACACGTTTTTTCACATAAAGTTATGAGGTTTAGGTTGAAATAAAGAGTCGCTTATGAAACACCAGATGGGAAGACTGCATGAAACCTTACAGGAACTCTTAAAATAAACCACACGAAATATGTCTGATCGACACCGATTAACCCAATCACGTCGAGATAGTTTACGCTGTGGGATAATTAAAAGGTTCCTTGGCTAAAAATAGTGAGAACCACGTGCAAGCGCAGTGTAAATATTATTGTACCTGCCCATACATGACGTATCGGTCTGCTCAAACCTTAGTCATAAAGATAACAGGTATCTTACCAATAAATAAAATTGGAGTGTCTGTCTGTGATATTAAAACTATGGTCAATAGTTAAATGGAATATGCTATGACACCTAAACATAATCAGATAGAATTTTGGTGTCTGTGGTTTTTTCTCGCGAATAAGCCCGAAACCGCTTACGGATATTAGGTATTTCCTACATTAGACCAGCAAACAGAAAAACAATTAGACTCAATGATCTTTTCTTATACCCTACCCTATTTCATAGCTGTATTCTTTCACTCCTCACAGTGTGGTTTTCTGGAAGAAATCGCTGCTTAGCAAAAAGACCACCCTTGTACCTTAGAATTTAAGTATTTTTTGTGTAATCCATTGTAATTTTTATGGACTACAATAAAGAGCAAAATTATTATAGTTATAATATCGAAATATTACGCGGACGAAGTCACGAACACTCTCTAGTCTATAAATATTATGAAATGTCTCATAAATAAGCATTTAAAAAAATGTATAGCACCTTTCACATTTTCCACATTAAAGTAGAGCAAGTATTTAAACAAATATTTTCAAGGATAAGCAAGGTTTTCCTTGTGTGCGATTTTGCGTATTTACCCATACTACGTGCGTGTTTTGAATGGTGAGATACCGCTGTCATAAAAAAATACGCCGTTAAAGCGTATGCCATTGATTCGGTGAGATTTCAATGAACGAAGTGAAGTATAGAAGCATAAATCTCGAATGAAAATTAAAAAAGTACAAACAAAGCTACTCCTGTGCCAATAATAAATTTTCCATATTTCGCTCCACGTACCCGAATTTCATTATTTATTCTGTGGTATTTCCCCGTTCCAGTATAAAGCACAGATTAAACAAAAGGTACTACATTCAGTTTTACATCATATTTCAGTAAAGTTATGGCACCGAAACAGTTACTATTCGCTACCGATTTATCGTGCACAAATCAAGGTTTGTTGGGTATTAGTTGGTTTACTGCTTACTTACTAACCCATTTGTACTCTGTTACCGATTCTGTCGAGTTTTGTAATTTATAACACTATTTATAAGGCATTGGTGCAATACAATACAAGTACATAAGGTTGAACTGTTTATGATTGAATCAATGAGACATTGAGGCAAGTGAGCATGGTAGGTACTAATATAGCAAAGTAATAAGCGATTTACTTTTTTTTTTTCTTACTACATTATTTGTAATAAGATTTCATTTCATGTAGTGTGCTTGTAGCGATCTTAGGCTAGCCACGAAGATAAAATTAAATAAAACATTATATCAAAGATTAGAGCAAATTAAAGTTTTCATAACAGAACTATTAGCTAACATGAATTCAACTAGCTGTGGAATTACGGGGCAACACTGCTGCCAACAAACTTTCAAGCTTCGTCTCCGCTGCTAACGAACACTTTATTTCAACGAATTTCCAGCTGTAATTTTGCTAACGGTATGCTTAAATCTGATTAAAAACTTAATTAATTCATTAATTTATTTATCAAAACTTCACATGGGAGGACTTAATGCCTGGTGGCTATCTCCACCAGTCAACCCTGGTGTTTATTGAGAGGGCGTGGCACGTTCGTACATTGCAATTATGTGAAATTAATAAGAAGAATACAGTATTTACTAAAGTTGAGGCCAAAAAATTCCGATTCGTTAACTCTAGGAAGTCTAGGGGAACGTAAATCTTTCAGGACGTCATTTTGGGATCAATATTTTATGGCCTGTCCTATTGGCCTTTACAGCAGCACCGCACCGGACGGGTGTAGTCTATAAGGTGTGAAATGTTTGCAGGTATGGGATAACGCTTTATCGCCCTAGTGTGGCTGAGTTTGTCATGTATTCATTTGTACGTAAATTAAGCAAATTACCATGTATTGTTACCGTTACCTGTACCTCTGTTAGATAAATCTGATATAGGTCTGACATAGATCTGATACTCTTAACTTAGATACTTAGCTTATCTAAATAGAAATTATAGGTCTATAGAATAGATTGAATAGACTCTGTACGGTAGTCTAATTACTTACTATAATTTGTTCTAAAAGTTCATTTATATTTTTGTATAGAAGTTTTGATTGCTAAAACGTCAAGGGATATGACAACACTGTTGTAAAAGAAAGATAAAGTTTGTGCCAAAGTTTAAGGGAATTATTGAAAAGACATCTTTTTTTCCGTAAACATAGGAGTAGGTTTGTCATTAGTATTACTTACGGTTTAAGACATTTATATCCTCAAAAGATTATGCTAAATTCTTAGCAAGTGATTTTGTAATAATAGTTATAATAGAAAATGTTGCCTTTGCCATCCAGTGCGTCATGGTTGGCTAGCCCATTTAGCCAATTAACATTTTAGTCACATGTAAGTAAGTAAGAAGTGTAAAAAATATTTGATGTGTAAGTAATCAGTTCATACACTGTAAAAAACTTCGGGTAGCGTAAATGGGTGTTTACTAAGGCCTGTGCCACAGAAAATGAAAACTTGGATGAGTATTTTTATAAAGATTATATTACTTAATATTATGATCTTTTGTAGTATTGGGAATTTGATAGGATGTTCTATTTGCTAAATAATACGAGTAATATTCTTGTATTAGTAATTAGTAGTACTGAATAGCGCCGGTAAAATCATTTTTTTCTGGTATGCTCCTTGTAGGATGACAAATAAATCAGCAAGAAGGTAACGGAAGCCGTTTCGCCAAATCGGGAGAGGAATGAGGGGCAATTTATTTCATTGGGAAGCTGCGGGCTATGCTCGCCTCGTAGGCGATATGCTACCTGAACATAGATTATTATGATGGAACTTTATGGGTATTGTCTGAGATCTGCGGTTTCTTTTTTAAGTATCGAATACTAATGCTAATTTTATTACAGCAAAACATGTAGAAATTATAAACAACAACAGTAAAAACATTGCAAATTCAAATATAATTTGGCAATTACGATAATATATACTAATTGTAAACCTTAAGCCTTAAACCTTGAAATCCGAAAGACCCAGCCACAAAATCATGTACCAATCTTACAGTGAACGAATTTAATTCCGTCGATTTTTTTCAAGCAAACGCAGTATAGTAGAACGGACGAGACGGATTAACTGAAAATATAGGCTACACCTCTCAATTTACGTCAAGGAGACATTTTTCTCAGTAATTGCACTAAGTAACCTAATCTAATTAAGATTTATACGTCCTGACTTAACTAGGCTTAGCGTCAGTTCGAGGAAAAACTTGTTAAAAGGCTGTCGATAGAAGCACCATAAAGCGTTAATAAATAATACGATTATAAGCTGTTAATTAAACTGCTTTAGTGGATCGAGCATTCAGGAATAAGACCGAAAAATAATATGAAAGACATTCATTTATTTATAGTGCAAAATTAAATAACTGAAGATCATTCTGGTGAACCTTTTATTTTATTTACTACTAAATGACAGTCATATGGTGGAGAGTGTAAGAATACAGCTTACACAATAAGTTCGTTGTGATTAGATATTATTGGTATATTCAGCACTTATATTAAATGCAACATTTCCCACGCAAAGGTACAAGAGGAAAAAAAGTAAAGTTAATAACAAAATGAAGAAAAGAAAAATATTCTAAACCAACATTTAAAACATGATCACGATGCGTACACGAATTGAGCTTAAAATCTCTTATTGCCGCAAACCAGCGCGTTAGTCGTTAAACTAAAATAAATAGTTTATGGCGAAGTTCAAGTGTCGGGGCATAAACACGCATTATTGGGTCACTCACGCCACATGAAAGGCCACTGGCGTTCTAAGCGCGCTTAATAAAACTCCATTAGAGATTTTTATTGACTGGCTACAAGTGGCTACAACCCATCTGCGGCATACTGCAGGGCACGGGTCACAACTGAGGAGGCTGGCATGCAGCTCCCGGATTTATGGAGGGACTAGTTCCCAGCTTGAGTGTCGTGTCGTAAGTTCTTAGGCTGCACGAAGGTCTTCTACGTGCATGAACGATTGCTATCTAATGACAACTGGAGCCTGCTTGCTTTACGTGCTTTGCGAAGCACGGAAATGTTCTTGAAATTCCCGATCGCATTCGAGGTTGCTTACTTATCGATCAGTTACAATTGTCACAATCCGCGGTGATTTGAAAGTTTCAATAAATTTATTTTTTGTTGACTAATGTTTAGGTATTTGTTTGCTACTGTGCCCAATATTAATGGCTAAGGCATGAAGCTGAATTTTTTTGAAAACAATTCTTTCAAATAGGCGACCATTTTACTTCAGGAGTAGCAAATAGCCACCTACACTGTTGACATAAAAAAATATGGCGGCGTTGTTCCAAGTTTCACATTGTACGCCTTCTCTTCTACTGTGAATCTTACTTTAACTAATTAAATGAACTGTTTTTTTATTACGAATATGGCAGTTTGCCAATCAGCGATGTGAATATCTGTATAGAGTTGTAACCACATGGCTAGAATACGTTACAGTGTGAAGTGATTACAGTTTCAACATTGGCGCTATGCAACACTTCCACTTAAAAGGCAATTCCGCGTTTGTATCTGTAGCTGGACGTAGTAAAATTTTAATTAAGTGGCCGCGAGGCGCGGTCCCGCTAATCGCGCCAGCCAGTTACTCGCGGGATAGTAATGCAAAATGAAACGTACCTACCTATATCCGGATTATAGGCTCAAAACAATACAATACATGTATTCTTTATTGTGCACCATAATAGAGTATTTACACAAAACTCGGTCTTATCGCTAAGCAGCGATCTCTTCCAGACAACCTTTAGGTAGAAATCTAGTAACGGAAACCAGAGAAGAAGACAAAAAATGGTAGGGTGCACACCTTGTATTGAGATATATAAACAAATTCGAAATAAATAGGTATGAGATAATATATATTTGTATGGTATTTGATTATAAATATTTAATAACTTAACTAAATTAATAAAATAAATTTCTAATTTTTGAGTCTGAAATATAGGGGTGTACTTATTAAATACGTATCGCAGCAGTGTGAGGCATCCCTTAAGCAAAGCTAGTTTTGCGTATGTAGACGAGTTTACGGGTCGAGTAATACGATGTGCTTAGCTTTACTTATCCGACTCCTGTAATTACATGCCTAGCATCCCGATACATAAAACTATATTAATTCAGATAAAGGTAGTTTGATTACTTTAAGTGTTAAAACACTTTCATTATTTAATTAACTTATGTACGTATTTATTGGTTTGAGCGTGCTATTCACATCTTTCATATCAAAACGCAAAACTGTAATGGCAGACGCTACCAGCCGTCTTCCATTAGGACTCGAAGATCGTACGGGTCGGGTCGTATTGGGCACGATAGAGCACGGTAACATCATGATAAATTGCTTCTAGGTAGGGGTCATCCATCTCACGACAGACAGCTAACGACGTTGATGAACCTACGACGAGCTAGCGTTCGATATCCAGTTGGCGTAGCACATATCCTTTAACGAATACTTCTTGGTTTGCTTGCAGATTGGTTTTAGACTCACGAATTTTCGGTGGTAGCAATTCGAATTCCCCGTCCACCCACCAGTGGGTGAGCCGGTGGATGGTCGGTCATGCACCCAAATTCCAGAGTCATACTGCATGCGCGGAGAGTGAGTTTTATGAAGTCTACGTCAAATACCCAACTCCAACAGGCCACGATTTGAGTCCAAGTCGACCACATGTCCTGAGGACTGAGCTGTTCGCTTGGGGTGTTATGCAGGACAGATTTAACATACAATGGCAAGATATCATGAATAATTATTCTGCCTACCTTAGGCAATATTGTCAGTAGCCCTCTGAAGCGCGCAGCGTTGCCGATAGAAGTGACAAACGCGTGACACTTTACGGGAGGAGGCGGTTGAATTTGCAAAGCGAATATCCGTGTCTTCCAGCGAGACTTGTCAATCTGCTGCCGACTGCGACGGTGCCGGCAGCCCGCAGCCTTCCGGCATTGAGCGGTCACTGTCTGTTTGGACGCGATATACAGAAAACTAGCCCTTCAAAGGATTTTGTTTTAGCTTATTTAGAAGTCTTAAAATAGCAACGCGATGTAGCTGCAGTTTTAGCTGTTATTTTTAACACTTGTAAATCACATTCGGTCGAATTTCATGACATCTTCCAAGATTTCTATTGACTATAGACTATATTTCTATAGACTTTTACGACTTAGATTTACACGAGGTGATGACAAACGCTCTTTAATCTCTGGTTCCTCGAAAAAGCGGTCGCGCAATCTCTTCTTCATTCACTTCATTGAACTATTGCAGTGTCAGGAAAGGATAGTCTCATTCGAACAGAGCGATCGAAATGGGCCTAGAAACAAATAAAAACAGTTTATGGCTTCATAGAAGATTGGTTCTCGGTGGAAAGTCTTTATTGAGGCGCAGCGGTCGGGAACTATAGTTCACGAGTGGCTCCGGGCGCCGGGCGCCGTTTGTGTGGTCCGCCGCCGTGTTTGCGAGAGATAATCCTTAATTATTGCATGTAACTACATAAATAGTCGCATACCATTATCGTGACATATTAGATGCGATATAACACAAATGCAGGTACTGCGAGCTGCGAGTTAATGTTACTTCTATTTTATAACTTAGAACCCACTAAACGGGTTTAAGTTGTATTAGCACCGCCGTTGGAAAGTTAATACAAGTGCTCATAACATATTGACTCTGAACATGAAAATAAAAGGAGTCGGGAAAAGAACTTGTGAAGACAAATAAAAAGTAAGTATGAGCACAGATTATTTTTATGTAACGCGCAGCTCAAATCCGGGTTACATTATTACTTCAGTGGATGATAATCTCGAATAACAATGCCGTGACTAATACAGTTACTTGTTCGGAAGTCGGTGCGAGAAGTTTATGGCAGGTTCTTTTGTAATGAACTTTGAGACTAAACAAAGGTGCCCATAAAGTTACGTAAAAGGTCGACTAAATGCTTCACTACTGAGCCTTAAATTTGCAGCCAAGCGATAAAACAAAATTCATATGGATGCAAAGGGTGATGGAGTTCAATATTAGTTAAATTGCATGCTTAACAAAACTCCCACATTTTGTTTTTAAAAGCACGACTAAAAAAACCTTCAAATTTCTAACACTTCTTAAAGGACTAAATTGTCATGGAATTACGACTTGTCGGATGAAGTTAATTAAGTTTTAAACAACGAACTACAGTTCAGTTGCAAGTTTGTTAAGGTGAGTCCAGATTAAGTTATAATTATTAAACTAATAGTTATAGTATAACTTTAAGTTTTAAGTTATGGTATAACTTTGGATATCTAACACGTCCAATTTCTTCAACATTGTTTTATAACATTGTAACATATA
>DWLO01002558.1:0-12330 GCA_018245335.1 Dalla quadristriga | reverse complement strand
TATGGACTTTGTCTGAAATAAAAACTCATTATTATTATTATATAGCAATATTCTTATCTAAACATATTAAAAGTATCTCATTTGACTCTACCGTCAACATCCCTGTTGGTACAACTTCAACATAGGTACATTTGCCAATTCTGTAAATCACAGTTAACCTGTACCCCGGCTTTGTCCGGGTGTTGCACAAACTCTCCGCCTGGCGCCCCTTTGTCCCCAAACTCGCACAGAGCACTAAACTAAAGTTATCCGGGGAGAATCCCCACCTCCGCAGGCAATCGCAAGAAGTACTCATAGCCACGAGACTTTTTGTCGTTCGTAACCGACTGTCAAGGACACTGCTACATAAAAAAAAAGAAGAGAACTGTCTTTGTGACATACCTACTGTAAAAATGTTGTCGATCAAGTGTGTAAAGGTAACGGTAGCACGGTGAAGTGGTTATGAAATGCGGTGTAGAATAAAATTTAAAAATTAAAACAATGATGTATGTGTAATTTTACGTAATGGGTATAATGTATTGTAATGTAATGTTAATTGAATGCAAATTTCAAGTGTGAAATAATAGTTTTGTGTACCATTTAATTGTCATATTGCGTCTGCAAATAAGATAATACCTGGTCCTGCCAGAAAAGTAACTGGATAACCATAAAAAAATGGATTGACAAGGTTAAACGTCACCAGGTAGGTAGAACCTGTATACGGTTCGCCCGGGACAGAACGACGGCCACACCCATTTCTGCTTATAATTATAATTACTTATATGTCAAATAACATCAAAAGTCAAATTCCAAAATCAGATTACAAATAATCCAATTTATACTAACTATATCATTATATTATACAACAATACAATTTACGTCAAATTACAGTCCTACTATAACAACTCAAAACCGTAGCTTGCTGACTACGATGCATTTTATGGCATTCATTATTGAAGCCTTTCAAACGAAACCAATTATAAAAAATAAAATACGCAGCATCGTCATGGACTTTGCACTTCGACAAGACGTCTAATTTGCTAGCAAACATTTTCATTTTCATATTTCAATAATATATCCTTTTCGCTGCATAAAACTTTAATGAGCATGAATATTTTCAGTCTTGTAAAAATAGATTTTCTGTCGCGTATGTCACGTGAAAGGCGATTCGTTTGCTTTTATTGGTCTTGTTGCTTCAAAGACATTAAACGCTTTTTACGTAATGGCCGGTCCGAGTCAACTTGTGCAAATAAAGAAACGCCCACACAATTCAATCAGCGCTTTAGAAAACAAGAAATCAGCTTCGCTAGTTAGACTCGTTTCCTATTAGTTAGTTGGAAAAAATACGGATAATTACACAAAGGAATTTCTTTGTTGCAAGTTTGTGTTTATGTAAATTGCTTATTTATTAAGGTTTATCTTTGCTACCAAAGTAAAAGTATATGAAAAAGGTTAATGGAAAACTTAAACCCGCAGCAGCTTATATGGGTAAATGAAGGTTTTAGGTTTGTTTTGTTATGCTTTCATTGCACTTAAATGCTTTTAGCGAGTGTGGAAGCCTTTGTATGTAAAAAAAATTAAAAAGTGCTTATAGATCATGAGAAAAAATTAACTAATGCACTTACTTAAATAAAATAAATATTATTAACCTCTTCCTTATAAGTAAACTTTAAAGACTTAACCTAATGCGTTTACTTAATAAATACTTACTAACTAATATTTGGACGTACTTGCTGGCTGCTCTACGAAATACAGCAGGCGTATAACAAAACAAATGAACAGGTTTCCGAAGCCAGAATCCCCTTGAGCAAACTCAGCGACTCAGAACTCATGGAAAAGCGCATTGGATTTAAAGAATCAAGATCGATCCAATTTTACTATTGAATTGAAAATTGTTAATAACCACTATGGATTAACGAGCGAATCGAAACCGTTTTCATTTTCCATATGATTCCATTATCAGGTTTTATTCCCTTATCTATCCCACACAACTGTGCATTTTTCCAAGATTAAAAGTAGCTATATCAATCTCCAGTCCATAAACTATGTCTATACGTCGATCTGTTGCTCTGTCGCTTTGTAACAACGTGAAAGAAAGACAAACCAACAAAATAACAATCACACTTTGACGTTTATTGAATAACGAAAACATGAGGATTTCGTTAATCAATAAGCCGATACAATAAAGAACATTGTATAATTTCGTCAATCAACTCAATGACCTTTAGATAATCACTTATCTACGGGATCGTTAGGATAGTATAATGTGATGCATGACAAATTGCTAATTTTCATGCTTAAATTATTCATACCGTTTGCCATGATATTAACAACCATCGAAATTGAAAGTCATGCTTATTACCTAATTTTATAATTAAGGCTCCCGATGGATTCATTAATTATTAGGAGGTACAGATCTGAACATAAGATATACTAAATATTCGGGATTTACCTACTTAATAGCTAATAACTGTGTAGATATTCAGCGTTTGCATGTTTGCATAACAACACGTTTAATACTATTCTGACGTGTTTATATTTGCAATTCATTGTGTTCAAATTTCATAGGATTTCATTCGCCAAAAAATTTAGTGGCCGATTCTAGTACCATGTTACAATACTATACGAGCATGGATTCAGCTGTTTTAATTTTATTTTGTGCAAAATTTTCTTATAAAAATTATAGCAGTCGTACTTCAGCGAGACAATACTGAGTGCTTCTTCTAAAATTGTTCATAATTGAATATTAGCACGCTTAACACGCTTTACAAAATCGTGTCCTACTTCCAGTTATTTCTACGAATAGCTTTGAAGTGTTATGAGCTGATTCCGTGCCGCATTCCATAACGCTGTGAGGTTAATCAGAAATATTGTAAGAGTCTGTCGGATTTGTGTTTGTACGTGATGTAATGTTTATGAACAAAGCTGCACAAAAACATGAACACATTATGAACAAAATCGCTTCAAGGCCTCTTTGGCTTTGGTAGGAAGATGTTTTGATTTAATTGGTGAGGAATCTATTTGTATTTTTGTTAAATGATAACAATACAAAATTAGCTTGCAGTTCCACCAACGACAGCCGATGGACATCCGTGACAAAACTGGAATAGGACTGTAAAAGAAGAAGAAATGTTTATTTGGGTCAAAGTCCATGGGCTCCGTGGCGCGTTAGTTAGTGACCCTGACTGACGAACTGAGGGTCGCGGGTTCGACACCCGCTCGGGGCAAACATTTATTTGGCAGATAAATAGTTGAACTCGGCCCTTGGGCGATACATTTTGTTGTTTTCTGTGTGTCCGCCATTTGCGTAACTGGGAATACTATTGCGGGGGTGTGAGTGTGAAAGCGCTTGTTATATTCGAGGCCTTTCCCGCGGGTCCGCCTTGTCCAATTCCTTTCTCTATCCCACTGGAACCATGCATTTTTCCGGAATCAAAATCCTATGTCACTCTCCACCCATAATTAATCAAATCACGTCCATCCGTCACTCTGTTGCAACTTGAAAGCGGACAACAAACAGAGATTTATATTTGTAATACAACAAAATAAGGATTGATATCAGACGACAATAATCATAATATTTTAAATAAACTGACTTCCAATCCCAAAGTGAATTTTACTTTAACCTTTCTAAGTACTAATAACCCACTATATATTCCACACTCATAATTTTATGTTACTTCAATCAGTGCAGAAGATTTCAGAATACATTTTTTTTTTTAATTTTCTGAAATATTTTCTACAGCATAATAATATCTTCTTCTGTACCTCAAAGCTCTTAACATAGTATTGAGATACCAGAGCAGGGCCTCTAGACAGGTAGCATAAACGCTAAACAAATAGAGTCGAAATAAATAAACGCCTAACACATTCACATTCTCCGCCTAAGACCCGAGTACCAACATTAATCTGCCAAATTAATGTCTGCCCCGGCCGGGGATCGTACCCGGGATCCGCCAGTCAGTCACCTGGTCAGTCAGTCACCGGCCAACGCGCGCCGGAGTCGTCAGATCTTTCATTCCCACAATATAAACAACACTGCAACATTTTCTTATTACCTTTTTCAATATAAACCACATAATGCTACAATAAAAAAGGGATAATCCCGGACATTAAGGAGCTATTCAAAGTTTGTCTGAATTCAAACAATATTGTCTCATAAAGCGGTCATGAACATTAAGAAGTGAAATTCCCACCGTAATGGCAAGCCGCCGCCGAGTCTTCTATACGTAAATAATCATCAAGACCACTCCATAACTTTCTAATTGCTCTTTACCTCGCCTGCCCGTGCTTTTAGTCAGATTGCTTATTTTGTTAATGAACTAAGGGAGCTTCCGAACTTTTTGCTTAGACGAGCAAAAGAAATTTAAGCAGTTTTAATCATGTTTAAATTACGCGGCCACGGATGAGTCGCTATTATAAATTTCATACAACACTAATTTTGTATAGTATGCTCGGTCTGGCACGGAGCTACTGGAGTTAAAGATCCCTTTATATTTCGGGAGAACATAATTAACACTAACATATTGTGGTTTGGAGGGCACGCTAAGCAGTCGGTCCCGACAACAGTCGAAAAGTTTTAACGGAGATCTTCGGACGGCCTTATGAGCTGGGTTAACTCGCGTTGGTTACTAAACCCTCCACACATTGGTACTGGAACAGTTTGGTGAAATGCGCTGCAGACTTCCTAAGTCGTAAGGAGAGACCAGTGTCCTTCAGGGATCCGTTGATGGTTCGCAGCCACTGTTAAGTAACACTTACAGTGATATGGGTTAAGTACCTATTCCAAAGTTTTATTGAAACCTTGCTATGCTATGACTCAGGGCAGGTAACATTTCTGACATGTAAAGGCATGGCGCACAAAAGAATTTCAATTTGGTACCGTATCGCACAACCCTTTTCAACTTTACAAAGTAATTTTCTGACGCGAAATTGATTTGTTGGTTTCGTGGTTTTTGTTTGGTGTGGCAACTGTGGTTTAATTAAAGTGGGAAAAAAATGTTCGGCACCTCGTTACGCTTTTACCGTTTACAAACGACAATTATAAACGTCCTCTGCTGCATGTGGAGTTGACGTTCTGTTGGCGTTTCGGAACTACTCGTACTCATGTTAGGTACGCTCACATTCAACCTAGCCGTACTTGTACGTCCGACTTAATCCGCGTGAAATTTCGATTAAATTTAGAAAACATTTCGAAATAAACAAAGCATATGCGGTAAGTTAGTGCACCTCCTACAATTCTTATAATTTGTAGTTTTTAAATAGAGTTAACAATCGCACAAAGCCTAGGCGCAGTAAGAGGGGATATAAAAGACGTCAAACGTTGCTGGCCTAGCTGAAGGAAAACAAAAGGAAGGAGACTGTGCTTTAAACGGTCGCTCACCTCCTCCCTCGCCATAGAAACACCATAAGGGACATTAGAGCAGGTGTCGAGGCTACACGGCAATGCGTAAGAGTCCCAATTTGACGCTGATAGTGCCGCTGTATTGTAGCGGGTATTCTGGCATGCCGGATAGTTCCACACGCCTACCCTTAATAGTCCTTGCAGGGCCGGACGGAATGCTTTTCCCAGAGTTAAACCACTGATACCCACGTCATTCAATTTGAATGAGATTACTATAAAAAATAACTTAAAAGTTAAGTTATGTTTTATTGAGGGGTATCTTCGGGTACCCCTCAATAAACCCCTTCGGGGGTAGCCTCGTCCAGAACTTTCCCGCCTTTTCGACTCTACGCCTTCTCGAGCCAACCCTCTCCCGCAGTCGCCACCACTTTGTCTCTCCAGAAATGTATAGTCAAAGTTAAGTTAAGAAAAGTGATTATTTTAACGCGAGTGTTCCTTCTCGGCCTACGCCCATCTTCTTACATCTTATCACTTCGTATACTGGACCAATATTTAGTGAAGGTCCCGTTAGATTGGCCTCCTGATCAAATTAAGTATAAAAAAATACAGCCGCGCCTATATTAACTAGTCAATTAGCTCTATTGTTTTTTCACTGCCCTAAAAGACAGGCACTTTTAACTGTAACCGTTTGTTAGTGAGAAAGACAGACGGACGATAAAACGAGATTAATAGACCAGCCACAGAGGACCGAACGCCTGTAAAAAGATCCATAAATTATCATCTAATCGTTCCGCTAAAGGCCACTTGATGGGCTCTGTATTACTTGTCGTAGGCGTTGGTCGAGTGACTTAATTATTTCAAACTAGGTATGCCCGCAGCTTCACCCGCGTATTTTTTTAAAATACGCGGGTATAAAAATCGAAATTCCTTTCCTGTTTCATAATACCTGCTTCGTAAATCAGCCCAATTTTCTTTATTTTCCTACTAATTTTTGCCACACTTTTTCTTCCGAATTGAATTTGAATTTGGAAGTTGTAATTTTGAAGTTGTTACATACGTTACAGTACGTGTCGTGTAAAGCGAAAACGATCTTAGGCGTAACTTCTAACATTTCCAATGATTTGAATGAAAATGAATGAATTTTGAATGAATTGAAAATTTTGGAATGTGCGAGCGAGAGAGATGCGTAATGTAAGAGGCATCTTAATGATATCAACCGGTACCGGCTACTTAATGTGCTCGCCGAGGCCCAGAAAAGAAAGACTCATATCCAGCAGTACGATAATGGGTTGAAGTTGACGATGATAACGTACAAAACTTGCAACGATGCACCCCAATACACCTTAACGTTAATAACGAATTCGCGCGCTAATATTTTCATGCTGCGTTTATCCAATAATATTAGCATTTCTTGCAAAACTCGATCGGAGTGAAGTCAATATGACAAATAACTTCCTATGGAGCCTATCTCGCCAAGGAAATGCGGTGAAAATGGTAATTATTTCCCACGTGCATTGCTCGCTTCAAACCGACGCAAGGCTAAGAATTACTTTAGAATTTCAATAACTCAAAGCTCAACTTAAGAATGGAAATTACGTTTTGCGATCGATACATAACACTGACTCCAATCTTACTTACAACACAAAAAATTACACTATGTAATTAGAAATAATAATTATTATTTATGAATTATAATATATTGCACTTTTTGCTTTACTTATCTAAGTAGGAAATTATATAATTGTAGTAATTATTACGGATCATGAACTAACAGTGTCAAAAAGAATGATTTCAAAATCTTAATTCAATTGATTGCTTACTTACATACAATATGGACTTAGAAACTATAATGCTTATTGTAAAAGGAACAGAACGATTATAATATCTACCAAGTGCTGAAGTATTCTCTGCCTACCCCTCACAGCAAGGCGCGAACATAATTTATGTAGCTATTTTTACAACCTATTTTATCATTATTATCATCTTCCTTTGGCTAAGAAAGCAAATAAGCCAAATGTTTTGTCAATGCGGCAAATCCATTTGGAAAAAAAAGATCCATTGTATATATAGCACGTAGCGTTTTACATTTATTTCCAAATCATTTTACAAGCAAGGAGTAAAACCCTGTAAGGGGCCATAACTAAAGATTAGCCCAATTCCATGCTAGCAGCTCGTGCGGGCCATTTAAAGGGTGAACGTTGGAAATGGCTCTTTGAACATCACTTTAGGGTCTCGGGGCCTTTATGAGCTCTCTATCTGGAAATAATGGATCTCCTGCTTAAAGAGGGTTTCACGAAAAATGTTTGTCCTGACGTGGATTATTGGTCTTGACGAGAAGCGAAGGTTGAGGGATCAATTATTGATAAGATCGCCTATTGTGTATCGTTACGTCCCCTGTTTTATTAGTGACGAGCTGGTGCCCGCGACTTCTTATGCGTAGAGTTTTTTTTATTATCAGACTAGGGAGCGCTCGCCACTTCGTCCTCGTTGAATTTAAGTATATTTACATTTAAATAGTAATATAATGGTAGCTCCAGCCATCCACTGCCGCCCATGATATCTGTGACAAACCTTCAACAGGAATGTAAAAGGAATTGGGTATGTTTGTCCAGTTAGTACTGGGGGTGTATCAGACGTTAACGGGAATGTTAGTTAGTCACTATTTGTTAGTGTAAGGACTAAGACTGGGAGAAATGACTGTTAGGAACTCTTTTCAGCAACCTGCATAACAAGAAAATGTATAAATAAGCTAGATGTGCTTCATCATTAACAACTTGTTAGGCAAACACAATTCATCAATAAGCTCATTATCATGTTGAAGTCTTTTGGCTTCACTACTTTTCTTAAACAAAGATAAAAAGTGTTATCATTAGATAACACGTTTGCATGTTGTATTAACAAAACATTAAGGGTACCTCAGAACCCCAATCCGAACCACCGGGATATTAGTTAATGTAATAGAACTATTTAATTATTGAACCACGAAGCGGAAGCTCAAAACGACCGCTATAATGCAGTTTTGAGTTTTGAAATACTTTCTAGCTCATAATAAACTGTATCTTGCTGATGGTTGTAATCGCAAAGGATAAAACAGTTTACGCTCTAGTAAATAAGGTTTACTTCGTACTGTCCAGGATGTAAGACAAAAGGGTAATGTCTCTCGGAACAGGGACCATCTGTTGGCCTCCATAGACATTACGGCCGCTCTTTCGGGCGGGTTTACAGTGAGCGGTCCGGAACGCTCCTCTGTTTATTTTTTCTTCAATTGATATTGTGGCTTCGTACAGCGGGGAATGGGGCTTTCGTCTTTGTAAACAGCGGAAAGTGGCGAGAAAAAATGTATTAGTAAACGATGAAATGAGGATGAAAATGGTTGGTGAGGGTTAGCGTCTGTGTACATTTCGAACTAGGAAAGTCTATTGCTGCATGACTAGGTGTGACGTTGTATCTTTAGGTTTATACTTAAAGATGCATTGCCATCTGCTTCGCACGCGTAAAATTCCCTTGTCTATCAAGCAGGAACCGTAAATTTTTTCAGGTTAAAAGTAGTCTATGTCACCCTCCGGACACTATCATGATCGTGATAGAAGGACAAACCAACTAACATGCCTTCACATCAACAATCTTTTTATACTTCATTTAAAACAAATTTCATTCTAAATCTAGCAAAATTCCGTTCAGTATCGCGTGGTTGAGTAAAAACTCATAAACACCCAACCCCATCTATCCATCGTATCAACTTTCTAATTTATAATATATGTATATATGTCGAAGTAGAATAAAATATACTGAACAGCTTCAAGTAAGGGTATCGAAAATAAAAATTGAAGAATACAATGAAAAAAGCGTGACAAAAACCTAATAAGTGGCTATAATGTTTACACACTAGATATTTGGGGAAAAGATTGAGAAAAAACATATTGCCAATAACTATTTAAATTCATAATTTGAATAAAAGAGAAATTATTTGAAATTATACTTTAATTTCTAATTACATTACTAATTTCATTTACATTTCTAATTTACTAGTTGAACGGATTCAGTTCTAGGATGAAACAATGCATTTAAGCTTTAGGTATAGCTTCTCAAAAACTCAATCACAGAAAACTACAGCAGGAAATCTTACGATCTAGTGGAGATAGCTCGATCCCTGGAAAAAGACATATACTACCGATTTACCCAGTCAATGTGGTATAACTGGAATATGAAAGATTTACATAAAAAACTTATTGTTATTACGCACAGGTGGAAACCCAGGCGAATCGCACTTTTACATAAATTTACGGATGTTAACGCAATGTTAACGTGGGTAAGCACCGTGCTTAAGCTTACGAGAACAATATCAATGAAAACATAAGTTACCATAATATTCAAAAAAATATGTTCCCTGTGTGCGGCTGCCCTAAACCAGTCCGCAATGACGCCGGTTATATCTGTTATCTCTCTTCCCAAGTCCATTATGACCAAAACCCCACGAAGGAAACGTCGCTTGTAAGACTTCGTGAATTCTGTCTTGTCATACTGAAATTATTTTACTATTAAATAGCCCACCGCTAGACAATAGTATTTTTACATATGTTTAGAACCTACTCAAACAGCCTGATGATCCACTGAAATGAGTGCTTAAAATCCTGATAGCTGCAAATCAACTTAATTAAACCGATGATAGCATTCGACCTCCTACCCGGGATGTCCAGGACTAAAATATCTGGCCTCGACATGTGGTTGTCTGGAAGAAATTGCTGCTTACCGCTCTTGTACATTAGAATTTAAGTATTTTTGTGTAATCCATTGTAATTTTTTAAGGTGTACAATGAAGAGTAAAATAATACCGGCTCACTACTGAGCATGGGGGCTCCTCTCAGGACGACAAGGGTCAGGCCATAGTCCACCATGCTAGCCAAGTGCTGATTGGCAGACTTCACACGCCTTTGAGAACATTACGGAGAACTCTCAGGCATACAGGTTTGATCACTATGATTTTTTTCCACCGTTAAAATAGATATTTAATTGCTTAAAACGAACATACGGCTTTTTTTAGTTATATAAGTTTAGTTATTACATTTCATAAAAACCATTCAGCAGTTTTTGCGTGATTGAGTAACAGACATTCATCCGGAAATCATACCTACCTAAAAGGGGCCCAGGCTAATTTGAAGTCTTCCCTGAGGGGATAGAATAGGGGATGAAAGTTTGTAAAGAAAAATAGAGGCAAAGTCTAATTGTTTCACTCTTTCAGTTACGGACACGAAAACCCTAAACCATCCTACAGTGGATATAAGTATCTTGCAAAGCCTTGTTATGACGCAGATAATTTCAATAATAATCTGAAGCTCATAAAAATCAAGAGGTACAATAAATAATAACGAGCTATTAATACCGCTCTAATAAAATTGCTTTCATGGCATTTCCCATTTAATTACAATAAATGTAGGGCGATGCCCAGTAATGACACTTTGATGATTATTTCGTATATTTTCGTTCGATAACGATATTTTTCCGTCACTAGATTCAATTAAACATGGGCCATTATTAAACGGTCTCTGATAACATCGGATGTACGAGTACTAAAACAGATTAGAGCGGGTTGTATACGTTTATGTTCATTTGTTGAACGACAAACCTAAAATTTTAGTATTATAATCCTTTTTAATTGCACCTTAAAAAAATGTGCAAAATTTTTACAAAAAAGCTTACAATAGTCGTACAAAAGGCAGCCTTATTGCTAATTAGTTGCTTTCAGACAACCTTAAGGGAGGAGCATTCGAAAACGATTATGACGATGTTGACTATGACGGTTATGTGCAGGAAAAATTACAGGAAAGGAAAGAAAGGAGTAATTTTTGATCGAATTAATAGTTGATTAAAGATGACGCAAGGCACAAGGTAGGATGAGGAGCAAAGAAGAGGAAAAAAGGAAATAGGTCAGAGTAGAAGTTGGAGCCTTGATTTGTAATGAAATATAAGGAGGGTGCATTACGGATAGATTAAGACAGGGAGTTCCATAAACGGACGGCAGAACAGAGAAGGACTTTTCATAGAAGGAAGAGGAGTGAGTGTACGAGATCATTAAAATAGATTCACTTTTGATCACGGTGAACGGATTATTTGAAATTATAAATGTTTACAAACCTAGTTTTTAAATTAGTTATCCTTATATTAGCAGTCTCCCTTTACAAATATGAATATGAATCGTACACAGGTGTTTCCGTACCTGGCAAACGTAAAAACCCATAAAATCTACAGTTTTTTGATATAACTACACCGACACGGGTATTTTACGCCGGCGCCGTCGGTGCAAACTGATATGAAAAAGCTCGATTCACTTTGAATACCGTTTCCAGGTAAAAATAAATGCTGCATGAACTTGTATTTATTAATCGTACGGAATTATCGCGTAGGAGCCCGATTGCCAATTTAAATGAGCAATTCGTCTCTGAACTCAGACTCCGATCAATTTCAGGCAAGGGGAAAAATAATCTTTCAATTAGTTAAATAATGTAATAATAATGTAAAGGTAATAATAATAATATTAATGTAATTGTAATAAGGTAAACTTACCTCAAATAAACTAGCTGACAAACATATCAAATCAAATCAAATCTAAACTTTTTATTTCATCGTAACTTAAATGACTCCCTTCGTTATTGAACATTTTGAGGATTACAACACTTACACTGCGGGTGGTATTCGAACCTTCGACCATTTCTCCTAGCAGCTCTCAGTTCAACACAGTATTTAAATATTATGTTTATAATTCTATCTATATTGTATTTATATATTATACTCGTACTTATATAAATGTAAGTAGGTATATTATTATATTCTATTGTGTGTATCATTATCAGTTTATATTAGTCATTATAATTTATTATATTCTATGCTTACTATTTTTAGTAAATATTACAGCTTAATTCTAAATATATAATTAACGAACACATTTAATAACCCTCCTTGCCAATGTTTCATCTCACCAAATGGGTTGGCTGGAAGAGATCTCTTTTAGG
>DWLO01002557.1:0-12330 GCA_018245335.1 Dalla quadristriga | reverse complement strand
ATATGATGATGATATATTGTTTTTTCGTTATAAGCACGTGCACCACATCTTTTATATTGTAATACTATTTTATCTCAATATTTTACAAACTGCACTATGTGTACTTACAAAATTAATCACATACTACTACTATTGTCTTATTTAACAGAAAATAAAAGTAGAGAATAGTAAACGAGCATGCAGTCTCACTAACTACTGCCGCCTATGGCCATGTGTGACAAACCTCTAATAGTCGAGGGAATTTATTATAATTATTTATTTATTTATTACTTATTTAGTTCATACTGCTAGTATTAGGTGGTAATAAGAATATTAGCTGGTTAGTAAACGTTAGTCAATGGATCGTGGGAGTATTAGGACTGTAAGTGTAGATTAGTCCTGTTTGTAAATATTAGTTATCATCCAGTTAGTAATCGTTAGTATTTGTCCTATTCGAAACACACACAGATGCCTTCGTCACAGATGCCTTGCTATCCCTGAAGACTGAGGTGGTCGCTTCTTGTAGAGGTGTAACCGGCATCCACAGTTCCATACCGACCGGAACACCAAGGAGGATTTGCCCAAAATCACCACGCTGGGCAGGCGGGTTGGTAATCGCAGTAGATGGTAGTTGCTGCACAGAGCACGCTACTCGTTCTCCGTAATATTCCCCTAGTCGCCGTACGACACCCGCGGGAAGAGGAGGGGTGGTGAGAATTGTATTATTTTGTGCCGTCAACACACGGCGTTAAAGTACATATTGACAGTAAAGAATAGGTTGCCTATATCTAATGAATTCTACAAGCAGCAACCGCGTAGGGTACTATTAATTATTCTGTGCCAGCAATCAGCCTGATGTATTATAATGCCAGAATTCACTATATTTAAGTCTCTCTAAACAATGCGTGTTGGTGTAAGCAAACTTGAAATTACTTAAATGGGATGTTGAGATTCATTATCTTAGCGGATGCAGACAAATATTACGATCTGGCAATACTGGTATTATTGTGTGTACAAGTAGTGTAGATATTATTATAATGGGAATGAGAATACAGCGTGAGTACTGCGTGACATACGAGCTTAGGGAAACCGATAATAAACCGATATGACCGATATGACTTCGTAAAGCAACACAAACGATCAAGACCCGAGAATGAACATTCATAAGCCAAAAAAGCGTTGGCCTGGTCGGGAACGGCCGAAGCCAAAATCCCATCAGGTCGAGCACTTCCAACTTGTTTCGGAGTCTTCTAAATTAAACATTGTTAAACGTTCAATAAAGTGAATAGTAAATGTATATTTTTATTATGCATCACAGATTATGTTGAACATCTAACCAAACCATTCGTCTCTGTTTTATTTGCATGTGGTTGCTGGTTAAACTGTCACGACTTAATAAAACAGAAGTTGCGCCGGATATTTAGCGCTCCACCCCAAACCATGCCGGATATTCGGTATGTAGTATCGGTGTCGTCGCATCACCGAAACATGCCGTGTTAGATATTAAACAAGAGACTTTCGATGTAGCTTTTGGGTTGGTTAAGGGCTGTTTAGAATAGCAGGAAAGTTGAAAAAGATCAAGTGCTACTTCTTATCATCATCAGCACAACCCATCAAGCCGACTACTTCAAGGTCAGAAGGGTAAGTAAGGCCTTAGGCGAAGTACATATTGGCAAACTTCACATGGTTTGGAGAATATTATGGAGAACTCTCCGGTATGCTGGTCTCCTCACGAAGTTCTCCTTAACCGAAAGCAGATGTTATGATGACGATGATATGAACCTCGGACTCGGACCCCTCGAGTAGTAGGCCGAAATTTAAACCACTAGGCTATCATCGGAAATGTAAAAAAAATGACGTATATAGGTAAATACGTAACGTATAACGGGTCATCACAGTATATTGAAGTCTTGAATATTATTTACTTAAAAAGCTTTTAATGACCTCCCTCGGTAATCGAGGGTGTTTGGCTCCTGTTAGGCTGACATGGAAGCTGGCAAAAGATCAAAGGCGAGTGAAGAGTCAATTACTAACGGCCTAGACGTGATATTGGCGATATTCGCTTAATGGACACCGCAAGGAGGCAATATATACGGTCCGACGGAGTTTATAAGAAAACGTATCTGCACCAGACTACACTACACTGCACTAAACTAAATGTTTTTGCACGTGGATTATTTTAATGAACACAAATACCTCCATAAATAACAAAATCCATCGATATGTATTGGATTTATAAATAAATTTTTCACTATTGAGTATTAGGCGAAGTGACCATTAATGGGCCTTCATTTCCATGTTCCATTTTTACAATCCTGGTCAGCAATTGATGAACTGTTACAAAATTACGTACACTTTTGTTCTGGTTTATTATTGTCCTAACTTAAGGTCCTAACTTTAAAACTTCGAAAGAGTTCATCAATAGATTTTAAGACAGTTAATCGGTCATTTATTTATGTTACGTTACGTTATCCTATAACTTTTTTTGATAACTTTTAACTCCTTTAATCTAATCAGGTTATATGCCGAGAAGTATCCTTTCGATCATCGTATTGAACGTCGCAATTAGTCGTTTCTGTTATATATTCATAATAATTATTGTGTGATCAAAGAGAGACTAAGGATAAAAAAAGTAAAATGCCAGCCTCTGTTATAGGATTTGCCACTGACGGCGGATCTTTCGTTAGCGCAATTTCCTGACTAAACGTCATGATAGAGGTGCTAGAATAAATTTCATATAGCATAAGTAAACTTAAGTGACAATGTCTGTTATTTGAAGATCAAATTAAAATTAATACTTTCAATACAAAAGAATAGTGTGAACATTTTAATTTCGATACCGGTAAGTAATTTTCCAAGAACTTAAAATATGTTTTCATATATTTGAGTTAAAAATATATTAGACTTAAAATATAAGTTTGAGTACTAAAGTAAGATAGTACCGCTTGGTGTAGAAGAAATCTTGTCACGTTCTTAATATTTGAACAGACAGGGTAATGTGTGGATGCCGATATTGCCACATTAATTTATTTGTTGGATAAACATTAAAATATTTTTATACTTACAAAATGTTTTGGAATCCGTGCGCGTCTTGGTAGGTATAGCGAAAAACTTTTAGCTAACGGCTTCTATTATTTGGAATAAAACCTTCGCGGACCAAATAGTGTTCACACAAAGCGTTTAATGTTTGATATTTTATTACCCTATAGATATATTTGATGTTTACTTATATTATCTCTTTTATCTTTAAGAAAGGTAAATAGGATTTGGGAAAAAGTGGCGCCCTCAACATACACTTTATCACACTCGTGATGTTTGTTTATTCTATTGGAAGGTTCAAACAAATAAACTGGCTAAACAAACTTATTGTACGAAATATAGGAAATAAATCAGTGATTTTTATGCTTACTTATGGTTTTTACTTCGTTGGTATTTGGCTAACAGGCTGATATTTATATGACACTGGATGTTTAATTTATTTTCTTCATGAGCATTACTATTAAATATTTTGGTTCAAATTAATATTTGTTTTAGGATTCGACCATGAAAATAACGTAATTTTTTTGGTATTTGTGATCTAAATTTGTAATTTAGTATATACCTACTGCTGACAAATCAGCCAATTTAAAGCGTAGCACGTAGTAAAATCTAAAATTCAACATGTAACTTTTTATAGCTATAGAAATAACTCATCGCCGACATTAAATTAGGGCAGAGGTAACTTATCAGCTTGCTTGGTACGACATAAGGGTTAAGAATCTCAAAAAATGGTTTGTCTCAAGGGTAATTAGAATTTCAGTGAATAATTGAGGTAGTTAGATAGTGAGTATCTTGCAAAATTAATCTATCTTTGTCTATACTATATCCATATCTTTCTAACTAAATATTTTTTATTAACTACCTTGTTTCAAACATTCGATGTCACTCTGTTAGCACATTAACTTGTGTTCTAATAATTCAGATTTGCTACTGCATTATAATAGTACGTATTAGTCCTATAATGATTGATACAAATTATCTGTGTCCTTGTTAGGTAGAAAACAGTCTTTGTAAGTTCTTTATGTGCGAAGTGTTGTTTTATTAACATTCATAAGATTCTTAGTGCACATTGAATGTTAATAATCTGGCGTGGTGAACATGTTACCTGGCTGTAGTCTTACCTTATCCATCCTTCTAGTACTGGATTGCATTCAGGCCTTATTAGTCAATTACCACATTTTAGCATTTAAACGTTTAGGCAAATAGAGTTGGAAAAGGGGTCGGAAATGGTCTCATTTGATATTCCTAACACTTAAGCGTCTTACGATCTATTTTTCTGGCTCGTGTAGTAATTCATCAACGTCTTGACGATTATTCATGCTTTGCGATATTGAAAGCGTTATTATTTTATACGCTTTTGCCTAATGTAATTAAACCGAGTTTTAGTGCCGACGGAAATAAGTTATTATAAGTTTGTCGCCTTTATTTGTCTGTGTGAGACTGACTATGAAAGAGAAGCTCGCAAAAGGAAACTTCGTTTTTAATTGACTTAAAAGAAGAAGATGTTTATCAATTCGGCTGTAAGGATTTTTGTGTATAATATGTTACGCGATATCTGCGTCGATTCTGAACCGCTTCTAACTCGGTTTTTTTTTAAAAAAAGGTATATCGCATCTTCAGATCATCGCCAAGAGTGGACTGGTTGAGAATGTATTTAGGCATTAAGTCCGGTCAATGTACATAATAAAGCGTATAAATAATAAAAAAATACCTAAAGGTTAACACCATAAAAATTTCAATAAAAATTCCAACCAAAAATAAGGATTCAATATTGGTGGAAAGATGGAATAATGGGTAAATTCACTTAAGGCAAGTTGATTCTAGTAAAAATTGCCAAATAGGTGTAGTTCTGATAACAATACAATATTATGGTGACCTGGAGCTAATCTGATCATTGAAACTGAAAGCAGTCGAGGGGAAAACCTTCGGTATATAGCAGACACCTCGCGTTAGGGCTGATAATAATTCGTCTTGACATGATATACTTACAAAATAATTATAAATTGAAATTAGTAACATAATAAATAATATTTAAAAAACCACCTTTAAAACTATGGACACTTAACAGAGATAGTTCTTCAGAAAACCACATTGGTCGATTCGGTGCACCCTCGATCAATGGACATAGATTCTTAGTACAATGCATCCATCCGCCGTCTATCTCTGCATGGTCATCATTACTGTGCGTTCTGAATGATGTAAATGTAAAGGAATTTATGTAAAGAATGTACGATCATGCTGGATAACGGATATTGAAGTTTCGAATATCGAAGTTTACGCATAATCCTAGTATTCTGCAGCAACGAATATCTACGAGTATGTTGTGGATTTGATTCTGGGACAACTTATTCGTTAAACTTTTATTATATATTTTTTCTATACTACTCTATTAGTGCGACGTACCTTAGGAGACACGACCTGGCGACCCTTCTACTGACCCTAATTATTACCATGGCTTCGGAATGCTCATAGGTACTTCGGACAATAAAATATTTCAAGGGCATTGAATGACTTGAATAAATAAGTGTCCATTCTAGGTTAAGGTACATTATGCTGAATTTCAAATTCATAGGTAGGTACATCCTATATTCTGTTTAAAATAAAACGACTGCAGACGGTCCTCCGCAAGTATATTTTTAAGAGGGTTATGTTAATTCCTTTTGAGGTCCGGAACCTTTGACATTGCTACTCATTTTTGCACACTTCATAAAAATATACTTAATAATAGGTACCTACTTAACTGTTTTAATGAAATTATAAGGATTTTCCATTTGGAAAGGTGGAACTTAGCAATTTCCTTAAGATATTATTACCCGGAAGACCCAACTTAGCGTTAATTCAAATTAACTCAACTTAGCCTTCACACGACATTGAGAACATTATGGAGAACTCTCAGGCATGTAGGTTTCTTTACGATATTCACATAACTTAGAAAAATCAGGTGCCTGAGACCTGAGCCTGAGATTTGAACCCCGAACCCTTCGAGTCGAAGGGTTCGTCGAGCCGAAGTCTTAACCACTAGGCTATCTTCGCTTTAGTATAATATCGATTATTACTTACGTTGTTATGATAAACTCAGACTTACCTCGTCGAGCGGAGGCTCCAGATCAATTGCCGACCAAGCACTCCTAGTGAAGTTTGCTCCTAGAGAAGTACCTAAAATACTAGATGTTCCATCCATCACCTTTAGGAGTTTCACTGCCGGACATAGGTCTCTTCTAAATGGCGCCACTCCAATGGGACCTGTGCCCTCTGAATCTAACAATGTCCAATATGGTATATGGTGGAATCATAAGCAATAAATAATTATAAACGCATACACACTTACACCCCCGCACTAGGATTACCTGTGTTGCGGGTGGCTGACACACACAGAAAACACAACTTAGCGCCCAAGATATGAAAACAAATCGAATCCGAATAGGAACATTTAGCTGCCAAATAAATGTCTGCCCCGACCGGTGATCGAACCCGGGGCCCATAGGTCTTCAGTCAGGGTTACTAACCAACGCTCCACGAAGTCGTCTATTAAGTGTAGTGAAATTGCGGTGTATATTCTTACCATAAGTGTAAACTGGAGCCACTCGATATTTGACAGCAGCTGAGCAAGCGATCGCGCCGGTGCCGCCGCCTAGCTGCAGTCCATGGGAGAGTATTTGGACGATGGTGCCGACCACGGTGATAGTCCACCCCCATCCACCTTCGGGGTAGTAGCGTCTTGCCAGAGTCAGCGCGGCGCGCGCGCGCATCGCTGCTGCTGTCTCCGCCCCGACCGTTGCGCCTGCGCTTGCGCACCTGACACACCGTACACTTTTAAGAGTTTTATGGCCATTACGGAACAACACACTGAATATAAACTAATATGAACTATAGGTATACACTTTTCACAATATTTTCAGTTGACAATGAATAACTAATTGAACTTACTAACGTGAAGTTCGACGTAGTTACGATTAGCTTTCGTCCGAAAATATTAGACGATAATATACTTGAGGTAGCGCGTAGTTAGTGACAGCTATGCACTTTTGAGGTTTTTCTTTAGTCAAACTCAAATGAGTTCCTGATACTTTCGTGATTTATTGATTTGCCATATGACACGTAGGTAATTCTGTTTGTGCCGAGTCAATTTAAAAAAAACATAGTTGCATTATGGCTATCACTAACTACTACTAGGGTTTTTACGCGACTGCGTCAGAAATAGGTTTATTTCTTCTAATATCAAGCGCACAGCCGAATACTTATTCATATCTTATCCTAAAAAGTTTCATAATACACATCACTAACCGGCGGAATTGAGTCACTTCACGAGCTGCCTCATATCCTACACTCTTTGAACGTCCTCGCTCTGCATACTTGCTATGTTTGTCCTTAAAAGCAGCTCGGGACGCACCGCACGTGCACAACATGTCTTCAACCCGCGGTTTAGGAGCTGAATGGGTATTGAGCTTGCAATCTCCGCGACATTCACATTCAGGTATCCTCCAGGAGAGAAGGCGTTCCAGTAGAGTCCGTCGCCGAGCAGAACTCGACCTTCGATCGGTCGGACACCTTTGGCCGACGTCCAGCGGGAATGACAAACAGCGATCGACGTCCTGTTGTGGGCTGAATGTAGTACGCTTATTAGCATAAGTGATCTTCCTGTGCGGTTCTCTGTTGTTTGCAAAAGCATGAGTGACATTGTCGTTAATAAATTCCTTTGCAACCAATCCGTCGCCGTCATTTGATTCGTGTATGTTGGGAAAACCATTTTTAATTTTTTTGACCTCAGTTTGAAGAGATTTCCAAGTGGCTATTACTTCATCCCGTACAGGCGGTTCACTGAAATTGGGATCGGTGATGGAGTCGGATATTTTCACCGGGCTGTGTGGGTTTATCTCGGGTTTTACGGCTAGCGGCTCCCTGAGTCGCGAGGGCAGGCTGTCACACCGACGGAGCGTCATTGTCATTTAGATTCGGCGGTCTCATTTTTAAGGCGAATACTTTCAAGAATTTATCTGGATCACTCACATACCACTTTGAATGAAATCTGAAATAACAAATGAACAACTTTTAAGAAAATAGTGTGCACTTTAGCACACATCAAATATTTCATACTAGTCTAGATAGCATTTGACCTTCAAAAATGGCACCAAGAAATACATATTTTATTAAAATTACATTATTTCCTCTACATCAGGCATCATGCAACATCTGCACGGAAATGATGCCAATCAGGTTATATTCTTTGTTTCAAAATGCTCCACTGGACATTTAAATAGTCGAAGCACACATCAGATGTCTTGAATGCAACCGTACTTACGTATTTATTTATTATTATGCATTCAAGTAAGATTATGATTCCAGTGGGAACACCTAGCTATAGATGGCTTTGCAATTCAGTTTGACGTTGGCGTAACATTCACACAGTAACCTCCAGGGCGACTCAATAGTAAAAAAAATTATGTTGGACTACTTGTATATAAGGGCTGCTGACACGAACAGAGGTAGTGTTTGTTTGATAAACGAAGCAATGCGGCGAATAGTTAAACAACGGTATGTTATAAGCATGGTTAAAAACGTACAGTATAAAAAAAAATATCAAACAACATACAATAAGTACATAGAATAGTTAAATAAATTATCTTAAAATAAATATTAAAAAAACATAGTTGCGTCCCTAATCCCCCAAGTATAAAAAAAACTTTAAGACACCAGAGAAATTTAAATTTCTAAAATATTGTAATTGTGATCCCTGAAATACCAAATTTTAAATATTAAAACCGTATTATAATCCGGCTAGTAATAAGTACACTAGTACGCAAAATGGTAACCACTGTTTTAGCATGTGCATAAAAATAGAGCTACAAACATCTTGCTTAATCGTTGTAGTATAAAGAAATAATATTACTGACAACACAACCTAATAGTATAGCTACTGAATAGAGGTACCTTACCGGTACATAGTAGTTTTTGGTTGTCGTCGTGTGGTGAAATGTACCTACTTTTCGTTCAAATAGTTTGTTTGTTAAAATAGCATTTCGTCAAAGGGTTGATTGAATTCGTCAAACTTGCTATTGTTCTTAACACTTCACCTTGTTTTCCTTTAATTTAATATAAGTTAAACACAATTTAAAATATGATAAATGTAAATTAGGTATTGTTAAAGGCAAACTAAATAAGGTTCGTATCCTTTCTCCAGGGTTTTCGTATATTAATTTGGAAGTGAAGTAAAATTCTATGAATAATTCATCAGTTATAATGGTAATACTAAATGGTACTTATGTAAATCGTGAGATTCGGGAAAATATAAGCGGCAATATGTTGAGCCGTTAAATCTGGTAAGAAAACGTTTGCTTAAATACACCAAGATAATAATCACGGCCTTGAACTGATTTATGTATACCATTTGCGTTGTTCCCAAGACAATAAAACCACGTGGGCTATCTGTAAGTATTACAATCATTTCAAAATGATAAATGTGTTTTTAAGTAGTGGCGTGATATTTGTTATTTATATTAATTACAGTGAGTGCTCTTAATATTAGAAATGCTTTCAAATATCCATCCATCATCATCTATAACGTGTCTCATGTCCAGCAGTTGATTCATTCTTTAGAGGTCTACTGCTAGACATGAGCCACCCGGCATTGACGCCAACCCGACCGTTCCTGTACCTTCGGAGTTTAGCGGCTTCGCGCTGACTTCTTCAGGTTCGTTCGAATATCAACCCTCTTTTTTATTATTCATAATTATTTCCATGTAAAAAATATCCGAAATTATCAGCGCATAATAAAATTGATCGTTAAAATGTTAAAAGAAACAAACAAACTTTCGCATTTACAAAATTAGTAAGATATTGTTATAAGTATGCTTTTTGTCATCGTCATCTATGCTACACTAAACCTTATTTAATGTCTGTGTACAAAGTACCAGCTCGGCTTCAATCTAACTTTGATGATAACTAAGTGCCTTTTAGATTATACTAATATAAAACCACTTGTCTTGATATTTAATCTCCGATAATCAACAGTGCATAAAATTATTAATTAAGTGTAAAAATACAATGTAGCTTTTTGATCTGCAACGCACGTGAAAAGCGAGCGAGGAAGACCTCAACTTTGACCGCGATAGCGATCAAAGGCAATGCTGATTTGAAACCACAAAGCTGTAGATAACACTACTTATAAAACTCCACAGATTACTTACAAAATTTATTGCTCAGTAAGCAAATAGTTTGACATGTTTCTAACTAGTAACTACTGATTTGAAAAGTAAGATAACTCCTGAATTGATAGCTTGTTTTCATTATATTCTTGTTGAGATGGTTATTTGGCTTCTGTTTAATCTACTGACTTCTTTAACAATTAATAATTAAGTAAATTCAATAGAAGAAAATAAAATATTTGAGTAGCGTACCAACTAAATTACAATCACATACTAAAATCAATCACCACGAGACGTTATTAAAGTAGTTTAGTTTTCAAACTCACGTACACATCGCGTAAGATATTTTTAGGACTCAGTAGTAATATCACAGTGTAATAATAATATGATGATGTTCTAATCACGAAGATAGATTAGGATCTGTATAAGTTTTTATGGGAAACAATATTTTCAGGAGTCATTATCCCCACGCTTGCCACAAATACTAAGCAAAAACGTTATATAGGATGTCCGATGGCCATTATACGCCGTCCATCGATATTTAACCCACTGCCAACATGGCCACCGAATTCAATCACAACAGTTAGTCAGACCGTTAGGAAATGTTCGCCTTGTAAATAAAATATGTGAACAAACATTTCCAAATATTTATCATGTGCAACTAGATAGGTAGACCAAATCGATTTATTCCGTGAAATATCGCAACTAAAGTAAGTATTTCCGAAATGTAATGTACTTGGACCGAAAAGATAAGAACTAGGAAGTTGCACACACACTTCAGAAAAGTTTGTAGTCAAGTACAACACAGAAAAATACTTCAACATACCTACGGAGCAAAATATTCTGTAACATTATATTATAACGTTGCATCTGTACTTGATTGTCTTATTGGATTATCCTGTCATTGCCGGCACATGTGGGTGGCTTAAACTTAACGCTTTTACTCGGACATAATAATATCATCTATACGGTTTCTAAATGACATTGGCGTATAGTTTAATAATAATAACTTAATAATATGAGGAATAATTAAATATTAATAATATAAGTGGAATGTTAAGCCAATACAAATTATTATTCACCTGCTGACATACTGTCATAACGTCATACATAAATATTCCTAGTTAATGAATGAATAAAATCTTCGATTTTAAACCGAAATTGAAAAAATCAAATATATAACTATAATAAAAATAATGTTACACTATTGGTAGTAGTAGTATGCGTAATGTCCACACCCTCATTAAGTATTTAGCATTAATTTCTGGACAGTTGTTTTTTATGTTTTGATATTATTTTAATTTTAGAAGACTTTAGACCGAATTCATTTGTTCGTTTGATGCACCTTCACGGCTAAACCATCGATCTTCGTAGAATTTGGTAGAGAGAGAGAGAGACAGAGAGATATATATCACGGAGAAGATCATAGGATATTTTTAAAACCGAACGTTGATTATAAATTTAATGCGGGCGAACTCACAAGCAACCGCTAATGGTTAATAAGTACTAGACTTTATTTCTTGTGATTATAAAACAAACAAGTGATACATATATTATATTCTAGTTAATGACTGAGTAATTTTTTAAAGCTTTTATCTATAAAGTGTTGCAAAGTGTGTCGTTGTAAAGGGTGTAATAAAGGAACTTTGTATTTGTTGTATTGTTTCAGTAAATATGTCTTGAAAATTGAAGGAATGATAGAAATGTTTACGTAGGTAGTATAGTCAGCTTTCTTTTTATTGAAACATCCATTGCAAGATGGTAAGCAAACAGCTTAATGATCGTTACTACGATATTTACACTGAAGTGAGGGGCGAACAGCGAACTTTTCAGACATCATTCCAGTTTGTTGGCCGTTCATAGTCTGTAATTACATGCGCGGATTCTTATGTTGCCTCATTCCTTTGGTAGACAATTGAATTCTAAATCCGTTCTTTTTCTTATCTCATGATGATCCTCCAACTCATTGCTATCAGCCCGGTTTAGTAAATACTCTCTACAATTATTGTCTAATGTTTATTAATATTATGTCTGGGCTATGAATCCCTACTGCAGCATAATCCCTCTTAAACTATTATGAAAACAATCCGTATGCTTATGGAGATAATAAGTTTTGCCAAAGATATTTATTCTAATTACTGAGAAGTCGTCTTAGTACGTAAGTTGTATA
>DWLO01002556.1:0-12331 GCA_018245335.1 Dalla quadristriga | reverse complement strand
TTTTTGCACCTTTTTTGAAGAACCCCATGTCATAGTCCACTGAGAAGACCTCAGACGGAAGCTCATCCCACAACTTGTACTTCAGAATAATAACCGGTATTGGCTGAGCACGGAGAGACACTTCCTTCTCTTCCATTTTACCTTTTAAATTCGATGTATTATTTTTATGGTGTGCAATGAAGTATATCTGTATTATATTGTATTGTACATTGCCATCATACTCAGGGCTTGGTTTATATCTTAAACAAGCGTAGTATAACTATCGCTTGTTTGTACAAGGTACGCCAATCAGTAGCATCGTTAGTCTATTAGCTGCCCCGTCACTTGAATTATCTGTGGCACCGTTACAATAATATAATTAGGACGAACGATTCAATAATCATTAACGTTTGATAAATAAATGACACTTGCGAGTATATTTGCAATTCATTAATTTTTTTGAGTTTATATTACTTTACCATCCAGAGTGGTAGAATATAATCTAACAGGCACTAGAGCTACATTAGATAAAGGCTCAACTTACTATATAATATGCGAAAATTAGTTTGTTCGATACGAATCCAAGGCTAAACCATACAAACGATATTCAAAAAATTTGGAAGAGAGATAGTTTGAGTCACAGAGTAGAACATAGGTTACTTTTTAATTCGTCTATTGATCACAAATTGACCATCGGTTAGCATTTAAACCTTTAAATGCTAACCGAAGTAATATGGGTAGACCTCTACTGCCGGACATGGGCCTGCGATGGTGGGCTGCACCCTGATCTGTCTGTCTGTCTGTCTGTCTGTCTGTCTGTCTGTCTGTCTGTCTGTCTGTCTGTCTGTCTGTTCTGTCTTCTGTATGCCGCAGGTTTTCCCTCTCATCTTCAGGTCAACAGTCAGTTTGGGAAGCGACCTCTGCTCCTTTTGCCTAGTCGTAGTCTCTCATTTGAGAATCTTCCTTAGAATCTTTAGAAGAAAGATTCTCAAATTTTTCTTCCCCATCGATTATAAAGGTTGTCTGGAATAGATCGCTGCCTAGCGATAACACTTATTTATACTTCAATTTGCTAACTCTGTGAGCTATGTCGGTAATCTTCATTAATCTCACTGCATTGTGCATACATAATTTTCAATTTTCATAATTTTACACCTACTCGTAAAATGGCGCTTCGTGGCGCCTCTTTCAGTAAGGAACTCTACTTTCCACGTGATAAATGGCCGGCGCTATCTCCACGTTTATGATAATATTATAGTAGCAGCTGTTTTATCATTATTATAGCTTCAATAATGGTCCCCTTTTAACATTTTGAAGCTATTGGCTAGTGATTCGGGATACAAAATGAGTCAAATTTGTAATTATGAGTGTTATTAGTTGGTATGTATGTAATTTTTGTTACAAAACTGATTCTTCTTTCATATTTGTACACCCTTACCTTACCTTCGCCTTACTTTCTCTTTTACTATGTCCTTCACCCAAAGGTTGTCTGGAAAAGATCACTCAGTAGCAATAAGACCGCCTTTTGTACTGTGTCTTCTATGTAAAATGCAGCTGTTGCTGTAATTACTTCGTGTGTCTATCTAAAGTAAGTTTTAATTAATATCCTGTTTTGTTACATTTATGTATAGTTAGTAGATTTATTTGATCTACTGACAGTAAAATTAAAATCATGTAGTTTTCCTCCCTTTTTTCTGCTCTCTGGCTATTCTTATTAGCCTTAACCGTAATTTGCCGCTCAACCAAGTGATTAAAAAATAACGGTCCTCTATGGGAACTTCCTTTTAAAGACATAAAATGCTCATCGAAATCCATGCCTCCATTCAAAAGTTATGTTCAGGCAGACATAAAAACAAAATTGAGAGCATCCTTTTAGGAAGTTGCGCGATAAAAATTGCTTTCGTTCCGCTCAGAAGAATGTTCGAATGTTATTGGGGGATCGTACGTATGATACATTAGCATTAAATTCGTTCAACTTACTAAAAAAAATTTGGTTTCCATAAATTAAAAATATCTTTTTAGTTTTAAAATAAAAAACTTTTTACCCTTGAGGATTATTTCAAAAAAAAAAAATGGACTGTAGGTGATCCAAGAGCTGGCAGTTTCCTTGCTCAGCGTATTAGTTTTGCTATACAGCGAGGAAATGCTGTTAGCATCTTGGGCACCTCACCACAGGGGCTAAATTTCGTACATTTATTTATATTTTTGTTTTAGTAGTTTAGTTTTAATACTCTTTAATGTTAAAACTTAATTAAGTTGAAAAATAATAGACACATAATAGACGTCTGATTCAAAACTGAAATAATTGTACCTTAATCAATTAACATACCCAATGAATCAATATAAATGTATCTCAGACCACTTTGATGAGTTATAATATAATCTGATAACATCGCTCGATGCACTCCTTGAACACTGATTTATCTTGAAGCATTGACAGATTTTTTTAATTGCCGTTGATGTTAGTCATTGCCAAGTTAAAGACAATGCAGATAAAAGAAAAGAAAAAGTTGATAAAGCTGATGTCTTAAAAGAAACAGAAAAACGAAGAACCGTAGACGGAAATGCAGATGAAAAAAGTAGATTGAACAAGTATAGAGCTTCAAGATGTTCTTTATAGTCTAGCTTTTGTCTGTGGTTCACTCATGTGAAAGTTTGATAACACAAGCATAAGGAAGTAAGCTATCTTTGTATAATTACCGAACCACTTCTGTAAAACCATTATATGTAAAAATAATTGAACTGGAATAGTAAGGTAACAGGTATACAAGACACATTACAGTAAAACATAGGTTAGATAACATTGAAGCTAATTATAATTGTAATCATTATTCAAAAGGCTTGCCTCTAATAAAAGCTATGAAGTGTAACCAGCAGATGACTGAACAGGAACGCGTTCGGACAGGACGCAACATGTCACTCGAACCGGTTACCCGTTACCGGTTACCGGTTACTTGAAGAAGCATTGTTGGCTCTGACACGCTGACCTGCTATTTTAGGTATACACCTATTTAATAAAGTACGTTTATATCGTTTGAGATATTTATTCGCACCATCCGCTTCACAATCAGCCCAATACTCTGCACTGGGCCCCACATAGCGTAGTGACACTGGCTGTAGATTAACAGACTTTACACGCCTGTGAGAACATAATGGAACAGTCTCAAGTTTCCTGACGACAGGCACGATATTTTCTACGATCATAAATAGCACAATGTTTATGTTAAATTTGTTTAAATACACTTACTTACGGCAGAATAGAATACAATTATTATTGTCACCACTCCTCTTCTTCCCGCGGGTGTGTCGTACAAGATATAAACAGAGAACGACAAGCGTCATCTATGCAGCTTCTAACATCCACTGCAATCACCAACCTGCCTGCCCAGCGTGGTGATTATGGGAAAATCCTAATGTATTTGGTAGAGGTCTTTAGTTCAGCAGTGGCTGTTGTTATTGGCTGTTGTTGATGATAATGCTAACACTTACTAAACTCTGAACAGCTAGATATGAGTGCCTGGAGTTTGAATCCCGGAAGAGACTGAAATCTTAGCCGGTCGGGTACGACCGTTTAGTAATGGTTACTTCAAAAAGCATTTACTATCCAATCACTGCACGTTGAAAGCTTAAGTAGTAAACACTTACATAAACAGTAAACAACTAACTGACATATTATTATTGTAATGCGGTAAACCGTAGTAACCTGTATTAGAAGCTTTTAAGCGAATAGCGTGCAAACTACTTATAAGAAACGAAATTTATGACATACTACCTCGCTAACAAGTCCAAGCAAGTTGCTCGCGCATTAATGCAAATAGAGTACCTATAAGCATTCAAGTAGTGTATAAAGTTTCCGTTAAGCTATACTTGGCACTGCGTACTGTTTTAGTAATTAAACTGTGATTAAACGTAGGACTAGTATTTTCAAAACAATACGTGTCAATAGATGATTCAGAAGTGTCGTTCCTAGAACGATTGAAAAACAAAACTACACATGATTCCACATCTGGGTTTATTTATGTTCATCGTATATACAGTTATATTATAGATCTGAACACTTTGGTAATACACTTTACGTTGAGCGCGTGTAACTAAAATCAATTTCGTAAAAGACCGAGATCTCATAATCCGGTTAGGAGGACCGGCTTGAAAAGGATCGAAGAAAAATGATAGAACGTATATCAATTTAGGAAGAGATTACGATGCCGGTTAAAGGGCCTTATTAAATTTGACTTACAATATAGTCGAAAGCAATACAAACGATTCGGTGGACGTGCCGGTAGAAGGAAGCAATTCACGTGCAATATATATACAATTATATGACCTTGAACTTAAAAAATGTTGTTGCTCGCCTCAAACGAGTGTGTTCTCGCCTCGGGGCAATTTAACGAGGGGCAACCACCGTCCATATAGCTTGTTCATGTCAAAAATATATTAAGCAGCGAGATTTAAGAATTTTAAAACCCCATTATTTCTCGAAGTGCCTAAAACGAATGGTGCTTGAGTCGGTATAGAATTTTTAACAATATTTCTCACGCGACGTGCCTAAGGAAAGTTAGTGCTTATTCCTTTCACTTCACTCCCTTTGTTACGCCATACAAAATCTATTATGGAATGTGATTTATCTAAAAAGAGATTTTCAAAGTTCCGAGCGTTGAAAGAGTTTTTGAAATCGGCGGGAGCGGTTCTCGAAGTTTCTTCTTCGTTACAAAGTTATTATTGTTTCTGACAGTCTTGTTAATGAAGTAAATTGACTAAAAGTAAGAGAATACCTACATTTAAGATGTTGAGAGAATGGTTGTATTTTTAATTTGTATCTTTTGTTTTCTTTCAATTCTGTATTCGGATTCGTTCGTTCGAAATGGTCGGACTTTTCATTTTAATTCAACATGCATTTCTTTTTGTACATCGCAAATTAATGTTGTACAGGGGTCTGTAATCAGAGCTTTATTACAAATGAGTCTCGCTTTAGACTCAATTTTCAATAACGCGAACCGGCTCGCTTTTGGGACTGTAATTACACATTCACAAGCCGAGAACGTTCAAGTTTAAATCTTAATTGACGTCTGAGACTTCTGTTTTATGATAGAAGCAACGACTGCCACAATTAAATATTTACCATTTATTCAAACAACCTTTTTGATTAGAGGCACCGGATTGTTCCCACTTAATTAAGAAAATGTTCAGGGACTACTTGATAATAAATACTCAAAGGTTGAAATGTTCCTAAGAAAATTATTATTGGTGATAACACTGATTTCGGAAATTCAAGGAAGTTTCCTCATGTAAGGCTCGTTTGACTTAATTGGATCAGTTACTGGAAATACGTTTAATTTCCGTTTCAAATATCAATACTGCCTCCGTTTACTGTTCCTGCGTATACGGAAATTGCTAGATGAAATTACTTGAATGTGCCGTTACAGGGCATATTATAAAAGATAAATTCAAGACACTTAATTCACGGGAAAAGGAAATAACTAAGCATCCGGAAGAACATACTTTTAGGTTTACAGGTTCATATCCTATCAGATTTATAAAGTGGAATGTTTTGAGGGACCGTTAAATCTAGTAACTACCTGTAATCACTTTTTTAAATCGTTTTGTTCCAACGCTACTTATTTTTATTTCATTCAAATTTAACTACACAGTAAACGTCCATTTACTCAAGCTCATTCCAGAGTTGAAGTTACACAAGACCTGCAGCGGCTTTACGTCGAGAACTGACGGAATTGGCACAGGATGGAGAGAAATGGCGTCTCCTTGTGTCGGAGGCCGAATCACACTTTCGGTCGAGCAGAAAAATGAATTAGTTTATTCTAAGGTTACAGTATCGTGTGTATAGCATTAATCGACCATTCAGTTGGTTGACATGACAAAAAAGATTCCATAATGAACTCGAAGAAACAGTTCTAGTGTTGCTGGTTCCCACAGATGATAATAACCTAGCTACCATGAAAAACTTTTTACTTCACTTATTCGTTAGGTGTTTAAACTATAAGTATCGTACAAATACGACGAAGTTGAGGACATTGAATAAAATACTAAATACATAACTATATGACAGATTAAAAAACCACTAAAAGTATAAAAAAGAAAAGAAAACTAAATAAATAAATAAATAATAAATACATAATAATCCCGAAACAAAACATCCACTCAAACGGAAAATACACAGACTGGTACCAAATATCTGTCAATATTACTAGACCGGACGGAAGTTGAGTTCGGTTCCCCTTCATGCGAGAGGCAATTACAATATCAACTGAGATTGCTGTGAAATACTTGGCTGAAGTATGTCACAGCTAATCTGAATTTAATAGGGCTTTCGAATAATTTGCGTCATGCAAATAGCCCAAAAGTTTAATGCGACATACGCCAACAACTGAGCACAATTAGCAAGAAATTTCAAATATACTTCCCGTTGGCATGATTTTAATGCAGGGACTAAAAAGATAATGCCAAAATTCCTGTACGGACGAGCTCGGATATGTAGATCAGTTCATGCTGACGATTTATGAAGAAAGCCGAGCGAAATATGGCGTCGTCGCGCGACAGTTTCCATTGAAACTTTTTATACATCTCCTTTCGATGGAAGATAAATTTGCAAATATAGCACTGAAGACCACCCGGCTTAAGAAATTTATATAAACTGTATCGAAATGAAAATAGTTTACCGTAAAGTTGTTTTTCTAGACATGGACACAGGTACGTGTGGAGAAGTCTCCATTCGCTTTGAATATTTAGGTGTTTGTGAGTGCAGTAGTAAAGCGGAACATACTGGCTCTGCAAAGGCCGATAGTTTAATTCAATTACTATTTACGCGCATACGAATGCCAAGCACATTTAACAAAATATTAACTGATAATTTTCAAATTATAACAAAATCTACAACTACTAGAAGCATTTGAATATCATGATGTTAAAAATCACATAACCGTTAATCTACTTTGTCAAAACTTACCAATTCGTTCTTATTTTCATTCATATGTAACTTTTTAAGATTACAAGCACGCAAATATTCCAGGAACTTTCAACTCTCTTTGGCCGATTTTTACGGCGCGGTAAAAGCTACCCGAGTTAAGTTCAGCTCAGAAGTGACTCGTTATTCGCAGTAATACGATGCCAATATTTGCTCAGTGCCTCCTCTGGGATTCTGTTAACTCCATATCCAGAAGGCGAGTATAGTTTTCTCCTTGTAACGCTATCTGATCAGGTTTATATAAAGTTAAAATATCTTTAAGCGTTGATGCTGTCTTGTCGAGAGTACCTAATCAAGGGATTCTTGATTAGATGTTTATCGATTAATCTCAATGTTTCGATGATCATAAACAAACTAGTTTGTAGACTGAAATGGTTTTAGCTTATCTAATAAAGAGTAAACATTTTTACTAAAGACGTTATTGTTCAGAAAGTCACTTAAAATGTACGCTCCTTTTAGTTTCCGCCCCAACCACGTTTACAAACGTTTCGTTATCGATGTTAGTAATACACTGCCAATATTTACTCTGGATCCCACTGGGAGACGTGGAGTACTCTGCGATGTACCGCACGCTTCACAAATACTGCCCACTGTCTTTAGTTGCATTGCATCTGTCCTATCGGGAATTGTGCTAATAGTGTACGGAGTGTAATATGTTTGCTGGCGTGAGGAGAAATCAACATGGATATTCACTTGACTTTAGGAACTGTAGCTATACGAGCAATTTGGTTGAAAGACGAACTTTTATTTATTTTGTTGTACTGTATTCTAGTTAACAATTTGTTTACAGTCTATAAGACCAAACACACATGCGATGCCGAGTGTATATTGAAATCGTTATTTCCATTTAGTTAAATTCGATGTCGTTTCATTTACGTACTTAGAGAATTGATTTTTAAATAAACATTCTTTAGACATAAATACATTTGATTTAGAAGTTGTAGAATGAGAATTATGAATGTTTATAAAATTCTGCTTGTTCGTTGAGCTCAATGTATAAAAAAAATAACTGACAGAAACAAGTTAAGGTATATAATGGAGGTCTTCTGGGTGTCAATTCTTCTGTACACGTCAACCCTGGCTGGGGATCCAGTTGAGACCATTTGTTTCGCAAGCAGGGTAACTACGGATTTACTGACTGAAATAACTCTGGAACTTGAAATCGAATGCAAAGTCCTATTCAGGGGCAAGGTTCTAACTATTATACTATCCAAACTATTTCCATTTATACGAGGTAGCCGAGATAGTAATGCGCATAGTTAAAATGATTCCGCACGGGTAAATGAATCTTCTCGAAGCAATGATGCACGTATCATACCTCATAACCGTGTTAGATGATCTAATAATATCTTTATATTACACAAAGTAATTTGTAATAAAGCCGTAACCATTTATTGCCGGACGAATGGACGCAAAACGCACTCACATTTCAAGCACTTGACTCGATAGCGTTACGAGCCCGTAGATAGTTTTTATTAAGCGCATGTGAGCTATAAATTCAACATTTACAGCGTCGAAAACTCGACCACTTTGTTGGTAGGATATAAAAAGTTCAATTCGCACAACAGTGTCGGCTGCGGGCTCACATTTGGTCGAGTCGCATTGCATCTGCGTCCGTTTTGGGCAAAATTATCGATTGGGTGCATCGCATCTGGCGACAGCGGCTCCCCAGCACACTCCATGTAAAAATATTCAAGCAAGGGCACCCCATGGGAAGCAACCAACTCGCAGACTCAAAGAAATTGTCCAACTGGCGCGGAGTTTTGACAGATTCGCTTAGAATATCAACTCTGCATATAACATTCGCATCGAACTGTAGCGCCCGCTTCCAGACACGAGTCACGCGAGCAGATGATAACACTAATCGGACTTGATTATTGTGACATCGTTGCGAACTGTTTAAAGTCAAGAGTCTGTTTCGAATACCAAATACATCGCAAGCCAGAAGGTTTACGAGATAGAACGTCTCATCGACCGTTCTCTTCGGTTTACGGAGTCTATTGACTCTACAATGCGACTCATTTCCCGAACACACCAGTTTTCGGGATAAGAAAAGTTCTGACATCCTCTGCTGAGTGGAAATGAAAAAGAGGCCCTTCGCTCGAGTACGGAGCCACTAAACTTAATACCTTTTATCTAACAACCAAAAGTTCGAATTAACTCGAATACAAAGACAGTGAAGGCCTTTCTTTGCCAGGAATCGGATAACTAATTCAAAGTTTAATGAGAAACTCGTTTAGGGATAATACGATTGTAATAATTTTGATTTAATCGTTCTCACCGTTTTGCTTGGTCTTATTAATGTGTATGTGTTCTAGCGGGGATCCTCAGTTCGAAGTGCGTGGAGTATCATTAATCATAACGCCGTGTTGCCCTTTTCTGTAATGCCGTCATTAACGTGACTGCGTTGCAGCAATACGTTCTGTCGCCTGTTACAATTTCTATGCTAGCACTCGATCTTGTCCCCCATTGTTGACTCATTCAAGTGAGCATATCAAACAATTTACTTACGAGACGTCTATGATTTCTTTATTACGACCCCTTTTATCCTTTTCTCCGGCGTCTTTCGCCCGCTGCGAGAATTTTCCTTTCTACTTCCTTCTGTATCGCTCGGTAGATAAGGAGATATTGAATTTTGAAACATAAGGTTTCCTTTTTATCTCACTCGCCATGATTCCCTCTGTATTTACAGTGCGCTGTGTAAATATAAAGCTGTAGCTAGTGGCCTATTCAGTAAATTGGCATTCGCGACGCGCTCCCTTATATTTCATCCGAAATTCGTTTAGAGATTAAAAAGGATCACCACCGAGGTATTTCCTTAAAACCGACCCGGAGACGTAAGCCGCATTACGGGAAAGAATTGTGTACCACTTCTCGGTACAGTAATGCTCTTGCCGTAATGTGTTTATAATTATATGTATACGTACGATTTGCCGGTTGTGATGAGTACGTACCATCTCGTGTGCATCTACTTGTCGTGATCACAGTAATGGCTTTCTGACCGTGAACTACAACGGGAATCGAATGACGTGGACGGGGTAAGAGCGACCGTTGTTTGCTGATACTGCAACAATGTAAACGTTATGCGATATATGGCCATTATCTATGTAATTAAATCCCTTGGTAGTGTTAAACGAGCGGCATGGTTAGACGTGTGATAAACAGTCGGTTGCTTGTTACTGCGTTCCCATGTGCATGGGAGATGCACGCTTCCACATTTAGCCCCGTTAGGGCAAATATAGTGCGTTGCTCCGGAATTATCCGAGTAATACACGGAAAATTACAGTAGTGTGTGCGGAGCGGTTTTTTGTTCTCATAGTCATACGTCGTATATGATTGCTGTTAATCTATCGTGATGTCATTATGCAATTATAATCGGTTCGCGGATCTGAAATGCTTGTTCCTATGTATAGTTTTGTCATGATTTAGATAATGATAACTCTGTCGGTGTATTGTGACACTTGACGATACCTATGTTATCTTAAGTATAATGTCCTGTATTATACTGATGCTAAATTAGATTCAGTTACAGTAAACCTGAATATATATTTGCTTAAGGATCAAAAACAGGGTAAGTAATCTAATCATTATTAGGTCAAAGTTGATGATGAAGTTTGGTAAATGAATCAGATTGATGAACAAAGTGTGTTTTGCAAAGGCTTTATCAATAAAGAATGAGGTGATCCAATTACAAAACCGTTGGAAGCTAAACGTTTCTCTATAATGACTTTCTAGAATTAGGGTTAGCGTTAAGGTTGAATCTGCCGTGTTCGTTTGCGTCGTGCGTCAATGCGGCTCACGCAACTAACGCGACTACTCTTACAGTGTTTCTATGCTAGCCGACCGGTTAAACCGGCGCATTTAAGTTCAAGGCGTGCTCTTCTGACGTTTTCTACTCGTGTGCTTTTTAAAAATAATCATTGTCACGTGCTTCCAGGATGGACAAAAATATCATATGGAAACTATTGTTTGAAGGTTCTCTGCTGTAGTCATATTTAGCCTAAGTTCCTAGTAGTATGGGTTAATGATGACACTTTTAACTTTATTCAATTTATTCCTGCCGCAGTAAACTAGAGAAATTCAAGTACAGTATTCACAGGAAATCCGAGTTAGGATTTATAGCCAATGCAAAAAAGACATATACATATATTTTTTTAATCAAAATATATGTTTCGGCTTTGTTCTGCATAGTTAACGCCATGAAATTAGTAGATCTATCCATGAGTGCTTGACTGAAAAATACTTACCGTTCGGTTCACACGTTTATGTGCAAAATTGGAAAGCACGAGATTTTTTTTTTTTTTTTCGTACGGACAGTTGCTGTTGGCCCTACTGGCCTTTACAGCGTCACCGAACAGGGTTGGCGAGCGATAAGCTTCGCCAAATGAAGACGAAATAAGATAAGAGATGTGGCAAGCCACCACCTGCCTCTCACTGATAACTGGAATTGCGACGAATCTAAGAACACCTTACGTGAGGTGCGGAAAAACCATCCATCTTCAAGTTCCACAACAGCTGATCGCGAACGCATCCGAGCTGCTATTAGAAATCCGATGCCCGCGGCGTAATATCGTCGATCTGCGTAGTAAGAGCGGCCACGGGCGCTTGGTTAGCACGTGGAGCTTCCGATGTTCTAATTCCGTATGCCATCGACCGTCGAATTTGTAAACTCTTAATGCTTTATGTCGTGGTTCGTTAATTAGTATACTTGGCTTCGCAATACTGCGTCCGCGCGTGAAATCTGCCAAAACGTGGCATTAGCGCCCATTTAGTCTTCATCACGGTTTCGCTCACACGTAAGTCTACGGAAGTATCTTATGCATTCTGGTGTGCATTTATGTGTTTACGTTTTTACTCCTTTATCAACAAATATTATTTAAAATCAACTACACAAAATGTGAACTAGAGTTATTACATTTTATAATAAAATGTTCACTACAAAAGTTACTGTAGGTACTGTCTAAAGTTACAGTTACAGTTTACTATTACAGTACAGTAACTTTAGACAGTAATACTGTAACAGTATTACAGTATTACAACTTAAGTAGTACAACTTTTACAGTATTACAGTATTACGGTCTAAAGTTACTGTACTGTAATAGTAAACTGTACAGTAACTTTTACAGTATTACAGTATTACGGTCTAAAGTTACTGTACTGTAATAGTAAACTGTACAGTAACTTTAGACAGTAATACTGTAATACTGGTGTGGATACAAGAGGCGACCACCTTAGTCCTCAAGTTTAGCAACGCACCTGTGACCAGCTTCGAACAGGACTATTACTAACACTGACTAAAGGACTTACAGTCGCTAACAGTCCTTTCCCCATAGTCCTTATTACTAACGAATACTGACCAACTAACATTCCTGG